>JARFJB010000598.1:0-75682 GCA_036346205.1 Vesta saturnalis | reverse complement strand
CGGATCCGGTGCCCAAAGACAGATAACCGTTTCCCAAAACAGGGGAGCCGTCACTCAACACAGGTAACCGTTTTCCCTCCAGAGCCAAATAGCTCATTAATCATAGCTGAGGCTAAATTGAACTAGGTCAAAACCATTTATCTTAGAAATCTAAACATGGAATCTGGTCGTGAGGGGTTAAAGTTTATCGCATCTGCTTAGAAATCTCAATTCGTGGAAATATGAAGGTTGCATCCAAGTACAATTATTAGAAATCTGAAAGTAAGTCAAGGTACTGATAGAACTAGTTGTATATTATAGAAAAAGCTGGGACAAAGAGACGTGATTGTTTTTATATCGATAAATCGCATTTATGCATATGTTAACTAAAATTTATTTTATTAGTAAAGCGTTATAGTGGTTTTTCATTGTTTAAAGTAACATAAAAGGTTTGCTTTCTTATGTCTATTTTAAATCTATACATTGCATATGATAACTAGCACGAAGTCAAAATGCGAATGGAGATATTTAAAATAAACATAAGGATTGTAATGTTGCTCAGATAACATTTATATAAAGTGTTTTAATGACCCCTACATTAATAAAAAAAATTAATTTAGTTATAGATTTGTCGGTTTTAATGTATGCAGAACGCAAGACAAAGAAATTTGCTTGTTTTTGTATCTATAAATGGATTTTCATTATTAGTAAGCTTTATAAGAAGTTTTCTTTGCTTTAAAGGGAAGACAATAAGCTCGCATTCATATGGATAATGTAATTTTAAATAAATGGTTTTTATTATTATTAGGCGTTTGAATGGGTTTTCATTGTTTTAAATCTGTCTCACATTCATTACGGCGATTAGAATTATTATTACATCTCATTTCATTTACATTTTATAAGTAAGAAGGTTGTGAAATTTGCTTTATGGTCTAGAGATATGTATGTAGTTAGGATAAATAATATAGAATAAACATTCCCAAGATGATAATTTTTTATTAATATAAACGTATTTTGTTATACACATAAATTACATTCCTTTACTAAAACACAAACTACAGCTCTTTATCTACAAAACTGTAATTGATTGTAAACATAAGTTTCTTTGACCTTATGTTGATATCACCTTACAACAGAATAACAGCAGTCATTTAGCGTGATCTGTGTGATGCTTAGTTAGAACCCATTTATTTTTCCTGTTTTATTTACATGAACTGTTACTTAAAACTGGTAAATTAAGTGTTCAAAATCTTACTCTTAATTTTATGTTGATTTCCACCTAGTATATATCTACTTTTTACAAATTTTTGCATGTAGCAGATGTGATAACATAAAAGTTTCATATTTCAGGGGCAGTTAAATAAATTTTATTTCAATAACAAGTAAAATTCTATATATTATGTTATCGGTATGTAACTAAGGCACCAAAGGCACACCAGGACAGTAACTAAGGCATACATTGAATGTGTCCTACCTGTATGATTAGGTTAGTTGAATGATATGTTAGTAATAAGTAGGGAGCGGATAGTTAGGCAAATGCCTTTTTTGAATTAATGAGGATATTAAAGGCAAAGTTGAATTTCTATAAGTTTTAAGACATGACGACTCCAAACATGCAATTTTTACTTTGCCTTTTTGCCTTTTTTGATGTTTTGGCGGTTTTGCCTTTTTAAAGAAATTTTTGGGATTTTGCGTTTTTTGTCGATTTTTTATTTTAATAAAATTGAAAAAATGTGGTTTTAAGTGAACCGTAAAAAATAAACTTAACTTAACTTAACCTTCACGCCATTCCCTTGCGGGGTAGCCAAAACAATCCCTGCCTCTTATTTATTTTTCATTCACAATCTATATCTTATCTTATCTCCGCATACCTCCCTAGCTTCCACAAGATTCATACATAGTCTCTGACATGCCCTTTTGTTTTTGAAACTGCTTATCTTTCTTTCCTTTATCATAGATTCTACTACATTCAGCCAAGTTTTACTCGGCAACGTAATGTACAACTTTTATATCTATCCATCATCGTCTTTTCCTCACCACACTCCGTCATTATGCATTCATTTTTTATCTTGTCCCTTCTCGTTTTACCACATGCGCTTCTCAGGAATCTCATACCCATGGCATTTAGTAAATACTCTACTCTCCTTTCCACCTTCCCGATTGAACACCACAATCTTAGTTTTCGTCACGTTTACCTTTAGGTCCATGCTCTCACAGACTGTATCAAACTTCCTCAGAGCGGTTTGCAGCTCATCCGCACTGTCACTTAATAAGACTGTGTCATCTGCATACACCAGAAGTCGTACATTTACGTCACCAACCATTACTCCATTTGTATCGGTACATGCTTGTCTAAGACATTTATCCATGTATACATTGAACAACCATGGTGACATCACACAACCTTGTCGCACTCATTGCTCAATATTGAAGTATTCACTCACGTCCCTCATAACACATACCCGACTACCGTTGTATACTGCTTATTCCATTTATTAGACCTTTATTTACGCCATATTCATTTAATATTTCCCACTATTCACTCTGTCATATGCTTTCTCCAGATCTACAAACGCACAGTACAACTTCCTTTTTACTTTTAAACACTTTTCGATCACCTGCTGGAAGCAACCATCGGATCGACATATCCTCTCCTGGCATAAAAGCCACCTAGTACATCCACATCTTAGTTTGTGTAGTTTCTCGTACTCTATCAATCAGTATTCTTCCAAATACTTTACTAGGTACGCTGAGCAAGCTTATTCCTCTGTAGTTCTTACAATCACTCTTGTTACCCTTACCCTTATACAATTGTAACGAGCCAGAATTTGGGTAAGATAAATTAATTATTATTTTAATAAAAATTATTAAGATAATGTTTTAATAATAATTCATTTTATTCCGGTTCTAAACAAATGTAAATAATCAGCACTTTTGCGTGCGCACCGGTACCCCACTTTCACGATGTGCAGAAACGTTGCGATTTTCCTACCTAAAACCCCACTCATTCGCAATGTTTATAAGCGAAAACTTTAACATTTCCTTTGGATTGTGTTGTAGAACTCTTCTCTACAAACACTCTCTCTCCTGCCTGTCCGTTTGTAATAATTTATTATTACACCTGAAATTGTGTCTGTAGAACGCTTCTCTACAGGTACTCTCCTGCCTGCCTGTTTGTAATAATTTATTATTACACCTGAAAACTTCTATTTGTAGAACGCTTCTCTGCAAATATACTCTCCTGCCTGCCTGTTTTGTAATAATTTATTATTACACCTGAAATTCTCTCTACGAGAACATAACCACCTGACCAGCTCTTAAAGCAATTTCAATTAGATTTAAATAGAATTCAAATACTCCGAAGTATAACCGATTTTTATGAAAATAGTTGTAATACCTAGAAATTCCTATTAACCAACCATCCTTAAGAAAGTAATTGACGTCAAAGAGGTTTTGCGTATTGTACTGATCTTCGGTAGATTGACTGGTTAACACCGGCGGTCACCAGGATTAATATAGGGTTTCTTCTAGTAAATGAGGCTTTTAAGCAACGTCTGGTTTCCCACAACACGCTATAACCTCAGAAACGGCAATTTACCAATTCCATCCTGAACTGTATAAAGTTCTATATATTCACAGTATCCGTTATAACTTTGAATAAATAGGATCTCTAAGATTCGTTAATTTAGACTATTGAGCCCGCTGGCTTGGCTATTAACGATATCCTAAACAAATCCATCCTGAACTGTATAAAGTTCTATATATTCACAGTGTCCGTTATAACTTTGAATAAATAGGATCTCTAAGATTCGTTAATTTAGACTATTGAGCCCATTGGCTTGGCTATTGAACATTATAAACGAACACCAATTCATCCTGAACCTCCTGTATATAATTCTATATATTCAGCGTCCGTTACAGCTTTGAATAAATAGAATCACTAAATTGTTGATTTAGCTCGAGCTCCCTGCTTGGCTATCAAAACTTGTAATTTACTCCCCTGTATATCACAAAAGTACACCTGAACATCAAATCCAAATTGTTACCGAAAACCAACCTGAATTGTGTCAAATATTACATTTATACAACTAAAAGTAAATTTTACGTTTTACTTCAAAAGTAAAGAATTTCTATTTCACATATAAATCAGTACATTAATTAGAATAAAGCAATTTATTCTGCTTTAACAATTAAAACTTTAAGATAGACATTCTTAAAGAAAATAAAAAGGAAAACCAATTTCGCAAACACGTATTCACATTTGATTAGTGTAAAGAATCATCCTCTTTATACCAATAAAGCGAAGGTCGCGTTACCTTGTAAAGTAGTGAATGAACTCATCATATTTTCAACAACACATGGTTGAAAATATTCACCATCATAAAATTTCAAACCGTAAATTGCGAATTCAAAACATTGACTAACTTGTACCTATTAAATTGTATATAGTATTTATAGTTAATTAGAATTAGTATTTCTCTTAGACGTGTACAAACCCCAAAAATTAAACACATAACACACAACCGTTGCCTAACACGAATTTGTATTAACACAAATCGTGTAAATACAAAATCTGTAGGTCCTGCTATTTCTTTAACCTGTTCCGTATTGCAAAACGTTACTTAAGAATATAAGTAATAAAGAGCCAGTCCCTGATAGAAATTTGAATTACGCTTTAACCTCACTTCAAAAACATTTTCTTAAACACAAAATATAATAAATCAGAATAAACTTACCTGGCAAAAACAGTAATCCTCCTTGAAATTGTACACACCCTTGTATTATTTTCACCTGAACACTTTATAATTTGTTTAGAAATAAACAAAATCCACCATTTATTTAGTTGTTTTAAATACTGTATTATAACGCGGTTGATTTACGAATTTTACCAACGACATCGACTCACAGGCGACCCTGTACCGAAGTACCAAACCGAGAATTTACCACCTACAGCGTCGACGAAGCCAGGCTCACGTTGATGTATGGTGGGCTGCCACTGAACCAGGCGCTGAACAATTTTTAAGTTTATTTTACCAGAATACTTTTATTTATTACTTTCATTTTATTACTTTTATTTATTATTATAATTAAGAGTTTGTTAATATATGTATTAAACCTGGGTACGGCATTGTTTAATGGTTATATGAGTCTAAAAAAAAGAAAATCCACTAAATTCTGACTAAGAGGTTAACACAAAATCCACATAGTGGTAATTAGTAAGCTATCCTTCAAAGAAACCTGCTCTCATCCAGAAAATGCTTATAATGGTACAATGATCGTGCTCTTTCAATCACTTGGCACTTTTCCACACATAAGGCATACATTGAATAATTCACGCAATCTTCGTATAAGCTTTGCACCACCATACTTGAGCATTTCACCAGTGATTTCATCTACGCCTGCTCCTTTGCCGTTTTCAACCTTCCTACCGTTTTCTACCTCATTTATTCCAATATCCTTCTCAGTTTCATTCATCATTTCTTCTATATTCTCCTTATGTAACCTTCAGCTTACTTTCCTCACTACTGTACAGCTTTCCGAAATATTCTTGCCAGCATTCCCTCACTTCACAATCGTCCCATACTATTTCGTTTAGCATTCATAACTCCTGCAGTTCTGTTTTGGGCCACATTTTGTGTTTTGACTCATTTTCAGAAGAGTTTTGTTTCCCTCAAAATCATTCTGCATTTTCTCTCCTTCCACAGTCATCACTTCCTCTTTACTTATTCTCACTGCCTCCTTCGTTTCTTTGTTTCTTAATCTGTACACCTAATACAATCTTCTTCTCAGTCTCATTTTTGCAGCAATCATTGTTATGTATGCATCTTTTCTTACTTACTGCCTTTTTACCGACTCATTCCACCAAGCACATTTTTTCTGCCTACCTACAATCACTCTTCCACTTATTCGCACGGCACAATTGACAATAGAGTTTTCAAGCTTATCATGCACTTTCAACGTCAGTGTCTTTATTTGTCCGTTCACACTGTTTCATTCACATTCAACTCTTTACTCACAGCATCTGCGTATTTCATTCTCGCACCATTATCCACTAATTTGTCAACTAATTCTGGACGTTCGACTACGTTTGCTTTCGTTCTCAGACCCACTTTTGCTAAACACACTCTGGATACAACCAAAAGTGGTCGATACCTCTCCGCGCATTACTTTGTGTCTTTCACCAGGTTTCTAAGCCGTTCATCATACACTATAAGTCTATCATACTTGGTTAATATACAGTTTTGTTTTAGGTATTTTATTTCCTAACGAAATACCTGAATCAAATATTGCTTTATAACGACCGGCACCTTACATGCTAAAAGCGGCACGGGCTAAAGGTATTCTACCTAAACTGCATGTTGTTTAGCACACTGAACAGATGTGTGAATGCATTCCAAGGAATTTAGTGCTGTAATAAATTAATTTCTTCCGTGAAGAAGGTAAACATTACATTGTCTGTGTGCTGCTATTACAATTTAAAAATTGCAGGTATTTGTAAAAGCACCATTACGAGTTTCTGAGTATAAAGAAAAGCTGCCATCTGTTCCATCTCTCTCTCCTGAACCTGTGATTACCAGATGTACCTGGATCAGGCATGTAATTTTTACGCGCTTCATTGAAACTTAATTAAAGAGTAAACACATGTTTGCAAAATCTTATAATTCTGCAAAATGATATGATAATTTACAGGTAGTGAATTCATTTCACCTTACTGCTGCTATACAAAAAGCTCAAGAGAGTTTTGAAGATGAAAACGTCCGTCGGTATAATGTATATAAACACCATTTCTGCTACCTACTCAAACTATAAAGAAACTCGAAGCAAGAACCTCGCGTTAGTGGAAGCGTTAATAGTGGACGATGTGGTATGAAATCGCATATGGTGCTAGTGGGATAAAAGTAAATGAAAAGATATTATCTGTGTTACAAAGAATAAAATCTTCACAAAATAAAAGATATTGAAATGTACATAAAGGAGAAGAGGCCATTGGCTTATGCAACTCAAGAAGTCCTGCAATTAAATATGCATTACATCCTGTGATGTCGAGATCTTTCTCGACATACAAGACATGTCAATACCAGGGCAAATTGTTACCTGACCATACGACAGTATTTAATTACAGCCTGGAATAATAATGTTAACGTAGATTAAATGTTTTGTTATTTTTATTTTTTTTTGTAAATTCATTTTACGTAAGTAGTTATTAAATTATTTTAAACAATTGTGCCTTTTCAATTTAAATTTTGCCTTTTCTTTGCCTTTTTGACTGTTTTTGTTGCCTTTTTGCCTGCTTTTTTTATGGGTTTTTCTTGCCTAACTATCCGCTCTCTAGTAATAAGGTAGTTGATAAGAATAAAAGTATTCTTAAGCTTGAAAGCAACTTATCATTACTAAAATGTTATCTCATAAGACTGAAACAATCAAGGAACGCTTTTAAAATAGGTAGAGGGTAATCTATAAAAAATCTATAAAAGTTAATATGGCCACCTATTGAATCATGTTTCAATGATCGGTTACTTACAGGGGGATTATACTTAATAGGAATTATATTATCAATTTATTATTATTTTAATTAATTAATTTTTAATTATATGAATTCAGAATGCAAAATGATCCAAACAAAAGACAGAATTTTAGTAGTCTTAAGAGGATGCTTTCCTACTGCAATTATAGATGCTTTCCTACTGCAATTATAGCACACAAGAGGGAGTGTAATTATTATTATGTTTATTAATTAATTAATAATTATATGATTAATGTGAGTTCGGAATGCGGAATGATACAAATGAAAGATAGACTTTTAGTAGTCTTAACAACTCAATGATGTAAACGTTAAATTAATTTAATGAATATGTGATGTGCATGTGTAAGTGTTATTGGATTTTCTTTAGTAATAGTATTTTTAAATTTAAAGAAAATATGTTATATTCAGCAACATTTGTGAAATTAAACACTCTCCCCATTAATTTGTATTGTATTCGAGGAATAGTATATTACCATTTGTAAAGCTAATAATTCACTTTAAACATATTATCATGAAAATTGCACTTAACATAAAATTAAAAGTAAGATTGTGAAAACTGAATTTATCAGTTTTAGTTGTTTACAGTGAATGGGGTGGTTTAAGGTATTTCATTAAACCTTTTCCTATAGCAACCACCATCGACTTCAACATCCTATCCAGCACTTTGAACACATTCCCCGAAACAATTTCATGCTTTTGATTTAGTGTATTTATTTTGACGCACCCTAGCCAAAGCATACGCTACACTTGTACCTTACTGATGTCCATTCCACTTCACAACTGTTTTTACCACACATAAAACGTATACCGCCACTAGCTAAAAATACCTACACTTAAACGTTATGCATTTTGATGCATCGCCAACCACACCTGCCACGTTAGTCCTCGCTTGACCTTCATCCAAATTCGGGGTTGGTAATGCTAAGAAAAAAATCAAATTGAAATTATTTAAGTATATTTACCTGAATTTTGCAGAACTCGAGCTCTCAGCGCTGCAGTTGTAATTACACCTAACGAGCTACCCTTTTGTGTTCAAAACACCATTTTTCACGGTAGATTTTAACCACACTTGGTTAATCAAATGACACATCTCCTTCCGCATTACATTCGTTTATATCGGTAACGAACGGATCATCACGCACAACTTTTTGCACTGATAATAAAACAGAATTGCCGTAGAATGAAAAAGCGGGCATATGAAGGCATCGCGTTGTTCTTGGGGAAATGTATTCCTAAAAAAAATACGTTGATTAAACTAATGCATAGTAAAGATATTTCTACATTACTCTTTTGATGTATATAAAAACTTTCTGTAAGCTTAAAGAAAATTATCTGCATCAATGAAGTATACTAAAGTTAAGAATTAGATTTGATAATTACGTATAATTGAAAGCGTTTTAAGTTTACAAATGTTATTTAAACAACATTCAAGTCCCTATGTCTATTTTAAATCCATGCATTGCATATGATAACTAGCACGTGATCAAAATACGAATGGGGAATGTCAATTCAAAAAGCTTACTTATTAAGGTACATTTTTTAAAAATCACGTATGAATGTGAGATTGTGGTAATGATTTACAACAATGAAAACCCATTCTAACGCCTACTACAATAAAAACCATTCATTTATATAAAAACAATCCGTTTCTTTGTTTAGTGATCTGCATCCATTAAAACCAATAAATCTATAAGTAAATCGATTTTCTTATTTCTTTAGAGATCATTTACAACCTTTTATATAAAAGTTTTATTTATTTAATTGACCAAAACATTGGGCATAGTACATCAAATGTACATTAACTCCATGTCTATGCTGCAATTTATATAGCTGTCATTGTTTGTTCTTTTCTAATAAATCTGCGTACTCTTCTTTGCATTTTGTATATAGGTCAATTTCACCTCTTTAAAGCCTGTTCCAACGTACGTCAGGGGTTCCATTTCCTTATAGGAGATTACAATTCCCTAATTAAGTGTTTCGATAAAGCACATAATATGAATCGCCTTCTTATTTGGAGGAAGAAGGTCGATATCGGATAAAATCCTAGACGGTACAAATAACTAGACGTTTATCGAAAAGTTCCCGCGCCCAAACATAGATAGGCAGAGCCAATAAGGAATCGTTTAACCATTATGGGTTGGAGAAGAGAATACCGAAAACCAGTACTACAAAAGCTTTTTGAAGTTATTTTACTGTCTGCGCATTTTTAACTTAAAAGAACAACATATTCACAACACTTAAAGTCTTTATTTTTTAATTATACGATACAGTTACTTAAACCTAATACATATAAGTGTGAGATACTTATAACAACATTTTACACACACTTTGTACAGTTCTGTAAAATGATTCTAGTTAAAGCATGGTTGGGTGCTATTAAATGTTATGTTTGTTGTTTTTCCGATTGCACCCAAACTACTCATAAACACACCCTTTGTGACTAGCAGCGTCTTAAATTCGGTTTTCTTTTTTAAAATACTTGTAAAAGCGCCGAGGTAATATGCATTTAAACTCATCCGTTTCCAACATTATACGTTCCCCATGCTTCTCAACATTTCATGCTTCTACTTTACTACACTATTTTTACATATTGCTCATTGCTAATACATAGCTTCATCATTTTTATTTTCAGTATTTAACACTCCAAATCGAGTTTTACTTCTTTTACTTGCTTTATTAACGTCTCCAACCTCTTATTTGGCTCCTCCACACTTACTGCAATAAACTTTAACCCCTCACGACCAGATTCAATGTTTAGATTTCTAAGATAAATGGTTTTCACCTAGTTCAATTTAGCCTCAGCAATGATTAGTGAGCTATTTAGCTCTGGAGGGGAAACGGTTACCTGTTGTAAGGTTGTGTTGACGCACCCTGTATGTAAGATGTTATAATGACGTGTATTACGTGTTTTGAGTACGGGTGTATTGAGTTTGAACGGAAAAAAATTTTTTTTTTGTGTGTATGCATAATGTATGTGGGTGGGTGATACGCCACTGGCAATTTAGGAGAAATATCATTCAGTATGCAGATACGTGTATTTGAATGCTATAGAGACATTGGTGTTGGAATAAATAGATTCTGATGAATGTAAATGTGAAGAGAAATGTGTCGATGGGACGATAATGTTTGCTACTGTTGACTACTGTAGGAATGGAATGTTGGAAGATAAAGGAGTAATCTTGGAAGATGTGAAGTATAAGTTAGAATGTTTTAGAAAATATGTAGAAAGATTTGGTATGTTTAATTGTTGATTATAGAAAGTTCTTGTAATGTTGTGCAATCAGTTTTGAGAATACGTGTAGTATATGGGATTTGAGACCTTAGACTGTACTTATTTTTGCAAATGTTGCGGAAGGACGAGCGCATGTGAGATAAACGTTGAAAGTTGTGTAATGGTCCAGAGTGGCCACTGAATGAATGTGATGACGAGAAATGGCTTCTCCATAAAGTAATTGTAAAATTTACAGGTAAGAACAAACATGGCGATGTATTGTAATTACAAGCGTGTTTGTCAGAGGTAGCATCAGTCGGCACTAAGAAAGTGAGTGAATACCATTGGTGAATATAGCGGAAGTAAGCATGTTTAAAGATGGATGGCTTGGTATAAATAGGAAAGTCAGAGATTGACAGGGCTTTTTGCTTTTTGCTTTTTGGTGAGAGCTCGGTGGAAGACGCGCGCGCGAGGTGAAGTGTGACTTCAGAATGGGTTGAGTTGGAGTTATATTTGTGAATAATATTGAAGGAAGTCATTGTTTAAACAACTGCGTAACCCAAAAGGGGATTAATCGTATAAGACATTCATAAATAAAACAATTAATAAAATTGAGATTGAAGATAAAAATCAGTTTATGTTTTTTTGTTCTTCAAAGAAAAAGTGCGTAAGTATATTTATAATAAGATAACAGTTGCTACGTTATAGTGTTGAGGGCGGTTCGTGTGTTTGTAATGATCCTTAGTTCAAATTATTTATGGGACCACCTTTAAGTGAACGAAATATTCGTAGTAAATTGAGCCAATGTTAAAGTAATTTTACATGACATTAAAAGTTTATTTGTGTAAGAAGGGCTAAATTGTCCTAAAGGTTGCAAGAAACTTTAAAGAGGCAACCAAACGTGTACAGTTTATTACGTTATTGGAGTAATAACCTCGTATAGTTGACTATTCAGTACCGAAAGGAATAAGTGTTTGTGAAATTGTGAGTACTTGTTATGTGCTTCAGGCAATCTAAGGATACACATGGACTACAAATAATTGGTTTACGGGAAGAAGAAGAAAGAAAAGCGAAGGATGAATGGACAGTCTTTAAGTAAGAATTACATTTAAGAGTTTTGAGTTGAGCACGATTATCTTTTTGGTTAGTTTATTTGCGTATTGTGTAATTTTTTTTTTAATTAATTAGTGTTGAAGGAAAAAGGTAATCGATCTCGAGTTAAGTTGTATTGGCTGTTTTAGTAGTAAAAATTTTTGCAGAAACGCAAATTTGTATTGACAGTGATGTGGTGGGTTGGTTTCTCAACCACGCTATTGTAGTGTATGTAAACATTTGTTTTTTTTTGTGCAGGACAATATATATTTATCGTTAACTTTTATTCTGTTGTTTATTTAGCCAGTTATGAGACACATTTGTGACGTTTACTTAATTGGTGACCTAGTTTTCGACAATTTAAATGTAGACTTTGCATATTTTGGTTTTAAGATTAATGAACAACCTGAAAGGTTATATTTGCCAGATTAATTTTAAAAGAAGATTTTCATGTTAGTTTGTTTAACGCAGTACACTAATGACGGATCAGCTGTTGATTTAAAATTTCATTAAGTATAACTAAGAGATGGAGTTTTGAGCCATTTACGAATTATATACGATTCAGAGGTATCCTAGAAGGAACAATTATTAAGCCGATGACATTGCTTTTTTGGTTAGGAATTTTAAAATTAATTATCGATCATTGAATGAAGATATTTTATTCATTAATAAGTAGAAATTTAACTTTATATGTGTACGAGGATACGTAGAAAATATTCAGTTAACGTGTTATAACTTTGGTATTCTGGATGTACAGACAATCAGGAATTTGTTTAAATTTTGGTTTACGAGGTGTATTCAAAAGTTTCTAATAACCTGGGTAGTACTAAATATATTTGAGTTTGAGTTGAATTGTTTGGGACGAGTGTTTGTTTTAGGACCCGTGTGAGGTTTACTGAGTAACACAATCCTACTTTCCACAATCAAGTAGGGTTAATTAACACCAACTTAAGACAATTATTTTAGCAAAGTTTCGATTGTGGTGGCGCCTGGAGACATATTTTCCCGGACTGAGCTGTTTGAATATCGGTGTAAGGTGTTTGAGCGTATTAATCATTCATTTTACTTACTTATTTCGACCACGCCCATCTCCCTGTTAGCTGCTTGGCAACCCGCTTACATTAGTAGCATACACGACGCCTAGTGCGGTTTGGACGTGTAACACTGTGTTGAGTGACGGTTGTTTTAAACGGTTATCTGTCTTTGAATCCGGTTCTTGAAACTACTTCATCCTGGCAGTTAGGACCGTGTATGAGCACAACATAATCCTTTTATTAAAATTTGGTCAATACAAGAACCTTAATATTAGCATAGACAACAACCATCATTCTTCTTGTTTCATGACCGTTTAAATTGGTCCTGCAGGTTGATTTAACACCTTGACTCGACTAAATTTCGATCGGATGGTCGGATAAGATCGATAGCCTGTAGGTTAACACATATGGTCTTGACATTAAATTGCTTGAGACTTGAAATTTCCAACCACACAACCATTTACTGTGAGCATAATATTTAGCCAATACAGGAACCTTGATCTACGTTCAGCATAGACAACAACTCTTTTTTACGAACTGATCTAATGTTAGAATTCAGTAATAGAACGCTTATTTGCTATTTCCAGAATTTTACCTCCAAGGAATGCTAAAAGTTGACTTGATTCTTAACATTGTTTCCCTAGATGGATAAGGTGGGAGTATAACCATAGAAATATCAAAAGCTTTTGAAGAATAATACACTGAAATAAATATATAATTGCATTTTATTGTAAATATTACAAACTTTTCTTTACTGTAATTTCAGCACACACATTTCTTATACCTTTTCGACATTGTCTTACATAGTTTCTTTATAAAAGTGTACATTCATCAAAGCACAATTATCAAGTGGTTTGTGTATGAAAGAAACAATTGTTTTCATTTTGGATAAAGCTGGTTGCTCTTCAATTTCTATAACTGTGTCTCAATATTTTTCGAATGTAATCGGTTTTCTCGCCCTTTAACGAACATCATCTGTTACCATATTAGTTCACAGTATATGTGGAAATGAGATGTGTATATCAGATCCCCATTTGATGCAGTGATGATTTTGATTAACCAGATGGTTTGTCGTTGAAATTCTACATCTAAGACGTGCCAGGAATATGGTGGTTTGAACACAAAATGGGCAACTGATTCCATTGTATATTGTAGCTCTTTGCGTGTAAATATGTTTTCGTTTGAATCATCAACTATTACAATCATCGTCTTGTATATAACTTTTAACTACTTATGGTACTTCAAAAATTTCAATCTTGGAACACAATTTCAGAATTTTAAATCCACAAGAACGCATGTGTAGTTTAATTAAACCGCACAATTCGATGCATAAGTTTCCCTTTTATACAAGTGTCAGACATCTATTTATAACTTTAACTAATATCTAATTATTCTTCACAGCACTTTAGGTTTACCGTAAAATTATTCATCACTCTCATTATATAGATGCACCATTGGCATTTGGGGTTAAAATATGGACAAGATCGGATAAGATCGGACGGGATCGGACAGGATTTGGAGCTTGAAAATGATTTTTTTTATATTTCTCTGAATTGTGATATGGCGTGACCTTGAAATTTAAAGCAAATGGTGGAGGTAGCTGGTGAAATCTACATCTCCTTAACTTGAAAAAGAACACCATATTCACAACAATTAAAGTCTTTATTTTTTAATTATACAATAGTTTCTTAAATCTAATACATATATATATATATATATATATATATATATATATATAACTGTGTTTTGAGACAACATTTACCAGCAATACATTTTTTTTTCAGAATTTACCTATGAGCTGCATGTTGATTTCTAAGAACTAACACCGTGACTCTGCCAAATAGCTTGAACAGTCTAACCTAACTTCAACACAGAAATTCGTATAATGTGGTCCAGAATCGAGCTGACTTCTTTGGCGTTGATGCTACTACCCTTCTAACTTCTATTTTTAGATTCGACCTTGACTAACCTCAAAGTGCTCCAGACTTCCTTGACCTTGATGCTGCTACCCTTTGGCCTAAACTAGCTTGAGAGTGGTGCAGACTTCCTTGACCATGATTATGTTGCCCTTTTACCTTAACAAACTTCAGAGTGGTCTAGAATCGGTCTAATGACCTTTAGAATTAACGTCTTGACTCAGCCAAGAATTGCTTGGGTGACCCTGAAAGGTAGAATCCCCGCGCTTTGAAAAGTCTATTTAATATACCTGAGAATTGATTTATAAGAATTAATACCTTAGCTTAGCCAAGAATTGCTGTGTGATCTTGAGGAATATACGTAGGCAATGTGTATGATGGCCTTGAGCAAAACAACTTTGTCCTTGAAGCGTTTGTTTGTACAATGGATATCCTTTGTTCTTGAAAATTGATTTCTCAGAATTGATCCTGAAAAAGGTGGGGAGTATTTAGATAACAATCTATTTTTAGAAATTATGACAGCCAAAACAATGGATCGCCTTTGTTTCTTTTATCAGAGGTGTGACCTTGAAATTTGTAAGCATAGACCTTGAAGCGTCGGCTTGAACAATGGATCGTTTCTGTTCTTGAAAATTGATTTCTCAGAATTGAGCCTGAAATGGTGGGGGTAGCTATATAACAATCTATTTTTAGAAAAGAATCAAAATTTGATTTAGAAACGACCTTGATTTCTTGGTGCATCCTTCTACATACCCTCAATTGTGTGTGACTTTGACAAATGAGAAGGTTGATCACGTAACCTTGAAAGACCTTGAAGTGGGGTGTGTGTACTTTAAGAACATTGACAGTGAGAGTGACCGTTCCACGTGACCTTAAAGCGGACAATCTGCACGGTAGCATCACCTTGAAGACCAATCTAGTAACTTCTAGTGCCTTTTTCAAATCTAGTTACTTCAATGGCCCTGAAAAAAGGTGGGAGGTATCTAGATAACAATCTATTTTTATGACTCGACCAGAACAATTTTCTCAGAGGTGTGACCTTGAAATTGAGGGGAAACGGTTACCTGTGTTGCGAAACAGCTATCTGTTGTTGAAGATGGCTACCTGTTTTTAGGAAACGGCTACCTGTTTTTAGGAAACGGCTACCTGTTTTGGAAAACGGCTACCAGTTTTGGGGAACGCAACCACTTGAGTGCACTTTGCTGGTGGGGCGTGACCAAAGTAAACATTGCTTGATGACCTTGAAAGGTGCATAGACAACAATGATTGAGACAGAGGTCAATTAACTTCCTGGGGGGGTCGTGACCTTGAAAATTATCACTCAGACAGAGAATTGATTGGTGACCCTGGCCTTGACGACTAGGGAACGTGGCCTTTAGGCAATGTGATGACCTTGGAAACCACGTACTTAGACGTAGAGAATAACCCGGGGGAATAGATGCAGGTAATGTATGGGATAACCTTGAAAACAATTAACGTTGACCTTGAAAAACAATCTAGTAACTTTTCTGGTGACTTTTTCAAATATAGTTACTTCAATGACCTTGAAAAACAATCTAGTAACTTTTCTAGTGACTTTTCAAATCTAGTTACTTCAATGGCTTTGAGGAATAATGCACGGAGCGTGTGACCTTGAAGGGCACGTGGGAGCATGAAGAGACTCAGCAGGGTTACCAACCTTTCTTACTACGTGGCCTTGAAACGGTGACCTTGAAGAGACAGTTTTACCAACCTACCTGCGGTTACCTTGAAGCAGGCAATGTTACCAACCTTGAACTCTAGTAACTTTTCTGGTGACTTTTTCCAAATCTGGTGACAAATCTAGTGACAAAAGTGGATCAGAAGTGACATAGCATATCTACTTACCCTTATTTCTAATCCTTGAATATTTTTTTGTGTATTTGACAATCCGTGACAATACAATCTTCGTTTCTAAACGGCACTATAATTGTAATGTTGCAATGTTTCTTTTCGACTATAGTTTAATTATTATTACTCCTGCATTCAAATTAGATAGTATTTAAACTATACTAAGTGACATAGAAAGAAGAAAACTTAGTAATAATGATTATCTTGTAAAAATTTTTTGGGAACATTTTTGTCTATGTTAGTCATATTACTCTAGCGGTTTTTGGGTTAATCTCTTTCAAATACAATTACGATCACGTAGCCTTAAAATCATTTGCAACTAAGTTGTCATTTAGGACGTGTAAAACACATTATAAAAAGTTTCTTTAATTGAATCACGATGCCTCTAGTGCGAAGACGCGAAAACTTTCGGCAGTTAAGCGAGTTTGATAGGGGTCGAACTGTACGCTTACGAGGTGCTCGTTCGTCTATGAGAGATATCCGATAGAACGCAATGGAGTTTAAACACTGTGGCAGTCTGTGTTCGGGCATGGAACCAAGAGGGTCGTGCACTAAGAGCGAGAGGTACAGGGCGTCCTCGAAGAACCACAGAAGTCGAAGATCGCCGTCTTAGAATATTGACTCTACGGGACCGCTTCTCGTCTACATGGGCGATTGCGGACCAGTGGTTTGCAGAACATGGAAGAATGATTGGGATCCAAACGTTTATCGGTAGATAAGGACGTTTGGACTCTTTTCATATCGTCCCCATTTTGTGCTACCCTGACTCCTGGACACCCACGTGATCGTCTAGCATGCTGTAGAAAACGGGAGAATTGGGACCAAAAATGGAACTCAATTGTCTTCAGTGGCGAGTCCAGATTTTGTTTTGGCATGCAAGACGGTCGTGCAAGGGTGACGAGACGGCGCAGTGAAATACAAGATCCACAATTTTCTGTGGAAAGGCATGTGCACCACACAGTTGGAGTTATGGTATCGGGGGCTATTGCTATTGGAAGTAGGCCACCTTTGGTCTTCATTAGAGGTGACATGACCGCTGCGCGCTACATCCACGATCGTAGAACAGCATGTTCTAACTTATATTCAGACCATTCCCAAAAGCACTTGCAATAGTAGAACGCACGACCTGATGTTGCTAGGGCTTCTTTGACTAATTTTGACGCCAATCAAGTTACTCCGTTGCCTTGGTCACCGAGATCTCCCGATCTTTCACCCATCCAGCACGTCTGAGATATTATGGAAAGATTACTCAATTTACCCAAACTCTAGTGGATCTGCAGCATGAGTTACAGATAGCATGGGATGAGATACCTTAGGAGGTCATTAGAAGTATGCCCAGAGTGCATAAGACACCGTGGTGGCGCATTATAGTGCACTTAGTGCATTTACTACTCCCGCATTCAAAATAGGTAGTATTTAAGATTTAATAATAATATAATCTATTGTAAATGATATTCCATGGAAAATTTGGCGTCGCCTCTAGGGGGCACGGATATACAGGATTCCCTTATCTCTAGTTCTGGAATATTTTTTTCGATTGTAGTACAATTTATTATTACTTCTGTTGCGTTTAAATTAGGTAGGATACGAAATATCATAATATATTTTTACCTATTTGATAATCCATGACTAATCCAATCATCGTCTCTAAACGGCACGATACACAGGGTTCTCATGATTCTAATGCTGTAAGATTTCTTTTCGACTATAGAGTAAGTATTACTCCTGAATTCAAATTAGGTAGTATTTAACATAATAACCTTATCTAAATATACAGGATATATACAGGATTCCCTTATTCTTAATCCTGGAACTTATTTGGAATTTATTTTTATCTAATTGACAATCCATGAAAAATCCATCATCGTCTTTAAACGGCACGATGTACCGGATTCCCATAATTCTAATCACGTAATATTTCTTTTCGACTATGGCGCAATTATTACACCTGCATTTAAATTGGGTAGTATTTAAAATTTAATATTGATCCTAGAGGGCAGAGTTATACAGGATTCCCTTATTTTTCACGCTGGAATACTTTCTTCGATTGTGGTAGAATTACCACTTCTATTGCGTTTGAATTAGCTAGAATACAAGGTATAATTTATTTTTATCTAATTGCAAATCCAAGAAAAATTTATCAACGTCTATAAACGGCTCGGCATACAGGATTCCCATAATTCTAATCATGGAATTTTTCATCGACTGTAGTGCAATTATTACTCCTGCATTAGAATTAGGTAGGATTTAAAAAATAATAATAATATAACCTTATCTAAATAATAATCATAATAATTGTTTTATCGTCTCAACAGATACACCGTGCAAGGGACAAAATTAAATGTAATTCATTAAGATAAAGAGTAATAAATATACATTAAAAAAATAACATAATCAATGGAAAAAGTACCACATACAACAAGATAATATTAATTCAGCTAAATAACGCAAAAAAAAAGATAAATAAAAAATAATAATTATCCTGCGGCCTACATTCAACTGAGGTTATCTAGCACAGATTTCAAAGTTTCATTGAAAATTTCAACAAGGTTTGATATACAGTTATAGTTAAAACATTTAATATAAACAGGTGAACATTGCATAACATTTGTTCTGTATATTGGTAGATGGAATGTAGAGCATGGTACAGTAGATAGTAAAGAATTGTGAATAACATTTTATTATGTAACAAGTTGTATAGAAATAATACCGAGATACGTTCTTCTGATGTCTAGAGTAATTAAATCAAATTGTACAAGTATATTTGTTTGTTGATAGCCTCTATCTGGATAATATCCATCGTTGCGAAAGCATAAATATTTAAGAAAATAAATTTGGTATAATTTGCATACTTTTTATAGAAGGGATTCCAGATTATTGCTCCATATTCTAATTTTGATCTAACCAATTCAAAGTACAATGATTTAATTGTGAAGAGAAGAATCTGAGCAAATCCGTATTATAAAACCCAGCACTTTAAAAGCAGCGTTAACTATTTCGTTTATGTGAAATGAAAACGTCAACAAATTGTCGAACCTTATCCCTAAGTCTATGACCATAGTGTACCCATTCAATGCATTTGTTGCTATTGAGTAATCAAACTGAAATGACATTACATGAAAAATTTAGTATCGTCTCTAGGGGGCAGGATTCCCTTATATATAACTGTGGAATATTTTAGTCGATTGTTGTACAGTTATTACTTCTGTTTTGTTTAAGTTAAGCATAATTTATTTTTATGTAATTGACAATCCATGAGAAATACGTCTCTAAACGACACGATATACAGGATTCCCGTAATTCTAATCCTGGAATATTTCTTTGCGACTATAGTGCAATTATTACTTTTGCATTCAAATTTGGTAGTATTTAAAATATAATAATAATAACAATAATAATAATAATAATAATAATAATAATAATAATAATAATAATAATAATAATAGTAATAATAATAATAGTAATAATAATAATATAACCTTATCTCCTCCCCGACGAGATCCACCTTGACGTGATGGGGAGGCTCAGTAGCCACTGTTGCCAGCAGTGGTGAAGCAAAGAGATCTCAAGTCGTTTGTCTTCGTTTACTGTTGTTTTCTCAGTACTTTAGTTTGTTTGTTATCTTGGGTCTTATGTCTTTCTTTCATGGTGTCTCTTGTTCTCTGTAAAAAAATCAAAAATAAAAAAAAAAGCTTTGGCCCGCTGGCAGATATCGATAAAATGCACTGATGACGACAACGCTAAGTTCATGGATTATAGAAATTAACTCGAGCCCTTCGGAGCGACCACATCTTACGATGCAGGGGTTCGGATTGTCCCCAGTACCGGTCGGGAGCGAGGCGGAGCGGGCAGGCCTCACCCGACCGTTATCAAGCGGCTGCTCGGCGTCCATGGTGGGAAACCAGGCCATGGAGCATGTAAAAGATTCTGGAATTAATGACGACTCTGGCGCGAACATGGACAACGAAACAGGAACTAACGTCGTTGTGACTGCTCAAGCTAGCACACAACCGACCTTTACCTCTAAAGTTAAAGGGGGTAGAATAACTGGCAATCCAGATAGAGGAAATAGCTATATATATTATCCAAAATTTTTGGTAATAAAACCCACAGAAGTTGGAGGATTTAATAAAATAAGTCCCATTGTTATTCAAAGGAACATAGATTATCTAATAGGAATGGTGGCAAATATTAACAAAATAAAACAAGGACTTTTAATTGAAGTTAAAAACAGAGTCCAGGCACAGAAACTTTTAAATTTAAAAACATTTAGTGACACAGCTGTCGAGGTAACACCTCACAACACTTTGAATTTCTCCAAAGGAACATGTCACGATTTAAAAAATGCAACAGAATCGGAAATCAAAGAAAATATGGAATCGCAAGGAGTAATTGATGCTAAATTTATGACGATTAGGAAAGGAGGTGAATGATTAAAGTCTGGTTCAGTGTTACTCACCTTTAACAGAGTATCGTTACCCACTGTAGTAAAAGCTGCGTACCATAATTTACCAGTAAGGCTCTACTATCCTAACCCCTTACGATGTTTTCAATGCCAAAGATACGGACACAGCTCATCAACGTGTACTAAAGACAAAATATGCCATTGCGGTTATCCAGATCATGGCAATTAACCCTGTCCAGTTCCACCAAAATGTGTCAATTGTGGAGGAACACACCTGAGTAGGTCTAAAAACTGCCCTATATACAAAAATGAAACTGCAATACAAAAATTAAAAGTAGACAGGGAAATAACCTATCAAGAAGCCAGGCGAGAGGTTTTGACTCTGAACCCTACCCCTTCGGTCACATGTGCATCGATTGCTTCGCAAAAATCAGTTTCATCGCCTACGAATTTTAATGTTAAAGAGATCGTCTCAGAACTAGTACCCGAAATAAAATCGTTAATTAGAAATGAAGTGCATTTTGCTGTAAAGTCGATTTCTCATTTACAAAAAGAAAATATAAATCACTCCACAAATCATATGTCATCCAAGACTGACGCAAACACTGCATTATCAGACGTAGAATCAGAATTTTGTACACCAGATACACCAAAACGAAGAAGAAGCGTAACACCAGAACGTAATAGTGAGCAATCAGACACAGATAAAAGAATTCGTACTCGTAGTTCGATACGTGCTGTAACACTAGAAGCAGACCCTAGTTCTGAAGAAAATTCTGATACAAGTACATCTGTTGACATGAACATTATTCGAAAAGAAAAACACAAAACCAAAGGCTGGCCAAAAGGAAAACCAAGAGGACCAAAGAAGACTAGCTAAACCATTTTTGTTAAATTCAACTGTGATAGCAAGTCTCATTTAATTATTTTAAATGTTGGTATTCGGCATACTACAATACCTTAACACTAACATTCGATAACAAAGAAAACATCCTGCAATGGAATTGCAACGGGTTAAAACACCACTATTGTCAATTAAAAATGATTATATGCGAATATCAACCCTTCTGCTTGTGTTTACAAGAAACACATCTTAAAGGAAACGAAAAATTTCATCTAAAGGAGTACCATTCTTACAACAAAAATTTCGTTGGCAACGAAAGGGCTAGTGGAGGTGTAGCAACTTACATAAAAAACAACATACCACATAACGTTTATAAACTAAATACACATATACAAGCTGTTGCAATTAAAATTGAATATCCAGTTAGCACAACTATCTGCAATGTATACTTACCATCGTTTAACTGGACATTGCAAGATCTTGAAAATATAATAGCACAACTAACACCGCCCTTTATTATTGTAGGAGACTTTAACTCACATTCTAAGGTCTGGGGATCCGCACACAGACGCCGAGGTCGTTTAGTAGAACAACTAATGGAAAATAACGACTTAGTGCTACTTAATACAGGTGGTGCCACACATTTTAATGCTAAGTCACGTAATTTCACCGCAATAGACCTCACATTTGCCTCATCAACTATAGCATTAAAAATGACATGGCTAGCACATACCGATTATTATGGTAGTGACCATTCGCGATTATTATTAAATTCCACTCACCATGAAATAAATAAGATGGCAATACAGAAAAAGTGGTTGATTAAAAAAGCAGACTGGGAAAAATACGAAACTATGTTAAATTTAAATCAATACGATGAATCATTGGAAACAGAACAACAAGTGACATTTTTCACTCAAACTGTTTTAAACGCCGCAACAGAAACCATTCCACAGTCTGGCACAGAACGAAAACCCGTTACTGTACCTTGGAGGTCAGAAGAAATAAAAAAATTAATTAAACAGAAAAGAAAATTATTCACTATATTCAAACGAAGGCCAACCACTGATAACATGATCAATTTTAAAAAAGCACGTGCTAAAGTACGCAGAAAGATACTGATTGCAAAAAGAAATTCTTGGCAAGAATACGTGACCACTATCAATTTTCAAACGAATAGCAGTGCAGTTTGGAAAAAAGCCAAATCAATAATTGGCCAACAAAACGAAAATTTGTCCTCGTTGTTAATAGTAGAAGGAAAAAAAATTACAAAGGATGAAAACATTGTAGAAGCGCTAGCGCAACAATTTGCAAATAACAGCAGCTCAGAAAACTATACAGAAGCTTTTAAAAAAACCAAACTGCAAAATGAGGAAGAACTAAACTTCGACACAAATGAAAAGTGTGACTATAACGTACCATTTACCCTCACTGAGTTAAATAACGCATTTGCAAGATGTAAAAATACTGCTCCTGGACCAGATTCTTCACGTATGTAATGCTTCAAAAACTCCCATTACCTAAAAAACAACACTTATTAAATATATATAACGCAATATATCATAAAGGAACCTACCCATCACAATGGCAGCATTCTATAATAACACCTATACCCAAACCCGGAAAAGATATTACAAAACCCGTTAACTATAGACCAATCTCACTTACCTGCTGCATGAGTAAGGTTTTTGAAAAAATGTTGAACGAGCGACTTATATGGCTTCTAGAATCGCAACAACTTATATCAACATATCAAACAGGATACCGTAAATTTCACTCTACAACTGATACACTAGTCTACCTGGAAAACTATATTTTAAACAGCTTTATTAAACAAAAACATACGGTAGCTGTGAAATGATGTGGAGATATAACATAATTAAAACCCTACACAATTGGAAGTTAAAGGGAAACTTACCCCAAATTATATAGAGTTATTTGTCCTATCGTAGCTTTCGCGTTAGAATAGGGAACGCTACGTCGAAAATCCACATTCAAGAAAATGGCATACCACAAGGGTCCGTATTAAGCTGTACCCTATTTTTAATCGGAATCAACCATTTAGTGCCATTAAAGCAACCATTAGTTTATAAATGTATTTATGTAGATGACCTAATAATATTTTGTCAAAACAACACAATCCATTATATACAAGAATCACTTCAAGAAGCAATTAATGAAATTGTGGCACTAGCTGAAAAAACTGGCTTGAGATTCACAGTAGACAAGACAGCTGCAATACATTTTTGCAGACTAAGAAGAGAACATGATGAACCACAATTAAAAATTAACGGAACACCTATCGCTCTCGTTGAACAAACAAAATACTAGGCGTTATTTTGATAAAAACTTTATTTCAAACAACATATAGAACACATTGTCACGAAGTGCAAGAAAAGACTTATTTAATTAGATGTCTATCTAACATAAATTGGGGTTCAGAAAGACAAACGCTCCTTCAACTGTATAAATCATTCATACTGTCCGTTATGGACTATGGTAGCATAGTATACTCTTCCGCAAGAAGATCGTCGTTAAAGCTACTAGATACTATTCATACAAAAGGCATACGAATGGCAACAGGCGCTTTTAGAACAAGCCCAACACTCTCAATATACTCCGACTCTGGAATTCCACCGTTATATGTCAGAAGAAACATTCTGTTACTTAATTACGTAACAAAGACAATGTCGTTAAAGCAGCATACCATTTATGAAAAAATTGAAAATAACGTCACTGAGAGTTACAATGTACGTACAACAGCAAGCAGACCTGCACTAATTAGAGCATCAGAAATCGCAAAAAAAGATGATTGTAATTCCGCGATTACTACACTACAACCATTCTGAATGCGCACCCTGGATAGTACCTAACACGAAAATACTTGACCTAATCAACTTTAAGAAAGAAAACACTCTTCCTACTGTGTATCATACACATATGAAGAAAATTGTATCTGGTTACTCAAACTATGTAAAAATCTTTACGGACGGATCCAAAACAGAAAGTGGAGTAGGAAGCGCAATTTACATAAATGGAGCATGCTACCATTGGACACTGAGTAAATTTGTGAGTGTATATAATGCTGAACTATATGCACTTTGGCAGTTCCTTTTAATTTGTCGACATCACAACAACAACGATTTCATCATATTCACTGATTCGCTAAGTTCTGTGCAAGCAATAGACAACATAGCTCCATCCAAGGACCCCTTAGTGAACATGATCAAAGGTCAATTGCATCATCTAGGAAATATGTCAAAAAACATTGTAATTATTTGGATACCAGGACATGTTGGTATATTTGAAAATGAAGCCGTAGACACTGCGGCAAAAAAAGCCACCAATATGAAAACTGATGACGTTGCAGTTCATCCAGCGATTTCAAAAAACACCTGAAATTTAAATGTATTGAGAAGTGGAACCAGTCGAACACATATTTAAGCAAAAGTAAAAAATATACAGGTCCTTGGAAACATACATGCCAACTAACAAGGAAAGAGCACGTTGTAATAACCAGAATTCGAATAAGACACACCAACTTGACCCACAACTTCTTATTAGGAAAGACTGAAAGAAAGCTGTGTAACCAATGCAATGTCTACATAACACTAGAACATTTATTTATCGAATGTCCAATGTATACACAAATAAGAACAAATACACAGATAGAAAACACCATGCAAAATATTCTGAAAGAAGATGGAAGATCAGTGGCCAAAAAATTTTGAAATACTTGAAAGAAACAAATCTTTACAGATACATATAGAAAAGAAATGTAAAACGTATATGTGTTAAAATGGCCATAAAACCAATGCAGTTGGCGCCATTAATAAAACTAATAAAAAAAAAAATAACCTTATCTAAATGACATTCCATGAAAAACTTGGTATCGTCTCTACGGGGCAGGAATATGCATGATTCCCATCTGTCGAATAAAAATAATACATAAATAATACATGAACGGATAACATTTTTCACCTCAATCGCTTATCATCAAACTTATCGACCGACGCATTAAGAATAACTCGATACTTATCGTCAGTCGGGGAAATACAAACAGATAATGTACTCAGGCATCCGATCAAATAATGAACGCGATCGATGTCGTTTAAATCTCTATTTTTCTGTGATGGGAAGAAAGTTTTGACATTTTGTCTCTTTTGGCAAATATTAAAATGTCACTTTGAGGGAACTACTTTTTTCCCAGAGAAAAAATAGGTACGTTTACCCGGGTAGATATACATAATACAAATAAATATAAACACAACATTTGTTTTAAAAACGAATGTTACATTTTCTTAACATTGAAAGTAGATTTGTTAAACGACATTGCATGAAAGTCTTTTTCAAAGGACGATTTGGAACTTCTGCAACATTAGAAAATACTTCAGCGGAAATAACATTTTCTGCCACGGATACCACTGCATTGGATGTACTTGGCCGGAAATTTGGTGTTAATTTAATTGATACATTGTGAGACGTTTGTAATACTTTGTTAGCAATTTCTGTTTTTTGCGTTATCGAGTCATCAACATACCTTTCTGCGACCATTGAAGACTTCCAACCGCCGTGTTTTTGTAATGTTAACAAGTCTCATCCAAATTCCACAAGAAGGGTAGCTGATGATCTACGAAATGAAAAGTGTTCTAATCCAAGAATATTGGCCACTATTTCAGGTATTTTATAAAACTTATTTTACCAACAACCTGATTAATACATTTTCCACTTCGGTATGCATAAAAAAGACGGCGATCTTTTGCTGTTGGTGGGTGAAGGGATATGTACATTTTGCAAAATTTAACATATTCTTCAGTGACCACAAATCTCCTACTTACATAATTTTTGGTTTGACTAATTTTTACTACTTGTAAATTACCCGATTCTTCTATGTAATCTAATAGTAGAAGGGGCTCACTTGAGTCCCTAATTAATTAAAAGTGTTTGGAAGCTGTTTGGAAAATATGTGCGCATTTAGAAATGAAAACAATAAATATCTATAAGCAAACCAGTGATTAAAATTTAATCAACTTATTCATTTTACTAATTGACTTGATAAACTGTATTTTTTCTTATAATGATTCAACGACAGATGTCTGTACAAGTCAATCGAAACAAAAAGGAATATAAACATTAATTACTTACAGTAGTTTTGTTCGATTGTGGACAGGGGTGAGTCTCACTTCTGATGTTAATTTAAATACAAGAAAAAATGCACTTAGACACTGCAAAAATTGAATTTATTAATTACAAATAGATAACAACTCGGTAGGACGGCTGCCGAACGCGAGCGTAACGGTAGGAATTAGTCACTCGTTCGATCGCCCGCTGGTTCATGCAATTATGTGATCTTCGGGGCGTTTTTAAGACTATATTTTTATATATAAGGACCGAATCTTTAACATAAGTGGACTGTAAAAAAACAACAAGAATAGTACTTACCTTGCCATCCGCGATAATTTAAATCCAGTCGGATAGATGGGTACTGCTCATGTCTTCAAATATTTCTAATTATTGACACTCGCACAAATCACTTAACAAAGGAAACTGAACACACCTCTACTTCATTAAAAATATTTTACGTGAATGCTATACCGTATTTGGCATGACCATCGAACCCGTCTATATATTATATCGTTCAACCTTGGCATATAAGAAATAAAAATAGTTTTCAGGTTTACGTAGATTAAATAAAATGAATGTAATGTTGTACATTAAAATAAGCCAAACAGATGTGAGTAAAGAGGACATTTAAATGCAGCGGCCTCTTAGTGCAGCGGCCTCTGCATTGGAGGCCGTTTATCATTGACAAGTGTGCATACATACTCAGGATTAATTAAAACAAATCAACCCCTGTGGATCCGACACTACACCTGACAAGTGACTACGGAATTTATACATGTTGTCTCAGGAATGAAAGGCCAAAACTTTGGAATGAGTAGGTGGTATTGAAATAATGTCAGTACTTCATGTACCTTTTTTCTTCGGCATTTCTTTGCAGACTTATAGGGCTGTCATACGAAATTATCTAAGATACTGCAGACCAGATACAACTTCCACTATTATTTATTAAATGTATTTTTACCAAGTACGCCGTTGTCAATTATTTATCATAGACAACAAATATTCTTTAGGAAATTACATCGTAGTATTGATTTGGTAAAAAATGTGTCAAAAGTATCAAGATCTACAAGTAAAGAAAAACACATACGCCATAGGGGTTATTTTTAAAAAATAATAAGGTTACGGAATTAAGAAATAAAAACGAGAAAACACTTAAAGCAAATGTTCAATGTTATTGTGATAAAAAATAGTAATTTTAAGGAATAAGAAATAATAACTTTAACCTTACAGTAAACACTCAATGTCATTGATTTTACGGAATTACGACCTTAAAACTATAAAACCATAAACGTTCAAAATAATCTCTCCTACCTCCACACATTGTTGGAGCCTACGTATAATATTTTGTTGTACTTGCAACATCATTCCTGGACTGTTCCTGATAACATCTCAATGGAAATGAATTCTGTTTAATAATTCATTCCTTGTTTGTCCGGGTGTTGCATATACCAAACTTTTGAGGCAACCCCATAAGAATGAAACCAGTGGATTTAATTCTGAAGTAGGTCAGGGCAATGCAATTGGACCTCCTCTTGCCACCCACTTTCCAGGATACATTTAAGTGATTACGTACCATAACACTAAAATGAGATGGGGCGCCGTCGTGTATGTACCACATTTTATTCTGGTTTGCAAAGGAATGTCATCTAATAATAAATTTAAATTATTATAAATCTAGATAAGATTGTCCATTTAAACAGACATCAATTATAAATGAACCAATTAAGTGATTTCCAATTATTCCAGCCCACACATTTACTATGAATCTTTGCTGATACCTTATCTGAATCATATCGTGTCCATTTTCATCGGCCCACAAATATAATTATGGGAAATTATTACAATTTGTAAATTGTGGGAGTTTATTACGCCATTTTTCGCAAATCCGGCTTCATCGCCAAACAGTACTGATGAAATAAAATCTGGATTCTGTCTCCGATTATCTAAAAACCAGCGCGTATATTGAAGGCGTGCTGGATAATCTTCTGGATTCAAACCATGTACTTTTTGAAAATGGTACGGATGTAATAGTCGTTCTTCAAACACTCTGTGCGCGCTATCTTTTGTAACATTATGTTGCACCGCAAGTCTGCTAACATTTGATGTAGGATTGTTATCTACTTCATCTAAGATATCTTGATCTAAAACGGCCATACGGATAATTCTTGCGGGACCCACGCCACCTGCCATCCATTTAAATGCTCCTAAAAATATATTCAGTTTTATTAAAATTTATTGTGATTAAACTTGGCTTTGATTTTCTTTAAACCGTTTTCAGCTATAACTTTTAGTTCTTCCCATGAATTAGCTGTATACAGACCTACAGCGTCATCTGCAAACGCGAATGTGTTTCCGGCGGTACCTAGATTTAGAAGATCACTTACATATGCTAAAGAGAGAATTGGCCCAAGAACTGTTCCCTGTGGTCAACCACATCTTAATGTTTAAGATCACTAGAACTAGTGAATTAGTTAAATAAAATAAATACGATGGAATTAGAAAGTATCCAGACAACGTCGTATTACTATGATTTATGAATATACAGGGTGTGATTAATAAGTTTACGATAACGTATACGTTTCAAAATTTTTTAAAAATTGAATTGACGTGTATTAAGATTAATATGACATTTAACGCACTAAAATCTACTAAACTAAAACAAAAGGGTTTTACCCAGCAGACTACAGTCTTCCACAATCAGGTAGAATTTAACTTAACACCTGGCCTGACTATTTATTTCAGAGAAATTTAAGATTGTGGTGGCGCCTAGAGACTATCTTTTGCAGATTGGATGGCGTTGTTTGTTGTTTTATGGTAAGTGGAAGGTTAATTTTAAAGGTAAATTTCAACCATTTTACATCTTATATCGAACCCGCCCATTTCCAATGCAGTTAGCTTGGCAACCCGCTTACCATGATAAACCTGCATGATGCCTAGTGCGGTTTAATTGCGGTTTAATCGTGTAACAAAGGGCCTTAAAATCCAGTTAGTAGATATACTACCCAAACTTCTGGACCATTTTTGTCACCAGAAAAGTAACTATATTGGAGAAAAGCTACCAGAAAAGTCACTAGATTTCACAGTTGGTAACATTGCCCGCATATTCCTCAAGGTCATCTTCCCCGCTTCAAGGTCATGTGACAGGAAAGAAATTGTGGCGCTTTTAAATTGCCCAACCTGGCTGGCACTTAAAGTACCCATAGGAATTGTTTGATTGATTACTTCAGTGACCCAATGTGCATTACTTTGAAGCTCTTTAACAAACCATTTAATACAATCCTTTCCTCTATAAATCCTAAATCGAGATAGAGAAACACTTCAAATAGTAAGCAAGGTATATGTTCAGAGTGAAATAGAGTATCACTTTCAATGTCTGTTGTAGACTTTTCTAAAATACATTCTAAATCGACATAAATTACAAATGGCACCTTTTCTTGGAATGCGAAATTTTTTAACTGTAAATTCATTTCCGGTTCGGTAGGCAGCCTAGCAGAGCACCGATTGTGTTGATTACAATACGTTAAATGTTTTTCTAAAGCTACATCTGACTAAAAATGATTCAAACATCGGTTAAAAGTCACTTTCTTATTACCATCCTTTGCTATCAGTTTTGAAAATAAAGCTGACATATTTTCAATCCAAGTGAAATGATATATAGTGCTAATATTATCTGCGGCTTGATCATTAGCAGAAAGTATTAAAAGATTTATGGGTTCTCTGCCGCTTTGCTGATTACTCAATACAAAGGGTACAACTTTTTTTATCATTTATGCAGTACAAAATAATTGCGAGGTTGTTCAGTTTCTCAAATTTTTTTACATGGGATATTCTAATGGGGAACTCCACGGAATCAAAATTCAACACGTCTATAAAATGAGGATAGCTTGAAGTCCGATCAGAATGATGTGAAGCAGGATATAATGCCGAAACAATGGTCCATAGGAGCAATACTCATCGTTATTCTTCACATTAACAACAGCTTTTTTGACTGCTACGAAGCGAGGAACTTTAACATAGGTTGAATGACCACCTCTAAATGGGACATAGCTATAAATATTCACTTTTAAATTTAAAACCTCAGGTAATGCCCAACCGGAATCCCTTTTGGAAAATTCCGCTAATTTTGTCTGTAACTTATAATACACATGTTCATTGTACCACACACGTAAATTGGTTGACATATCAATAACATAAATTTTTATGGCAAAAGTCTTTAACTTAATAATATGATTTTGAGGTTGCGTGAAATTGCATGCGAAGACCACATTCACCTTCAGCATAGATTGCCGTAACATTACTTTAACCTTACGCGTTTTGTAGAAAAATTAATGGGTCCTTAATGTTCGCGATATTAATTATAATTCCGGTAAGTAGGCGGCCGTTGAAACATGACTCTTGAGAGTACCAGCCTAATTTACACGCCGCAAAATGCACAATAAAACCTAAAACGCACTAAATATTTCGATAAATCTACGTCAAAAGATTATTAGCTTAGCTAACCCAAAATAACTGATCGAACGGTAATTTAATCCTACAATTAAAACGAAACCACAAACTAAACAAACGCTATCAAAATCTATCAAATTCTAAAATTTATCAAATGTCGATTTCGGGATGCAATACCTAAATTCCAATAAGTTACCTAGCTGCCATAACTAACAATTATATTACCTGTTGCGTAAATCAGGCACTAGAACGTCTCCAATCGATGTCGATATCTACAAAAATACTTCAAACATATCTCGCAACTTTTCGTGATATCCTCGTATGCACAAAAAAATACAATCAGCTGTGCGGCCAGCGAATTCATACTACGTTATCCAAATGAATTACGTCAAACCATAATTAATCTCATTCCTCAAAAATGTACCTTTTTTCTATAGCTATTGTTAAAGTGTGCTGTGAATAACATAAATCAATAGATCAAGTTTCACTTTAAACGCAAGGGTAGATACAGTTAAACTTTAACAGCAAGGGTAGATAAAGTATTTAAATTTTTTCAATTTTTATTTGTATAAGTATACAACTAGTTTTTCATTTTTATCCTTTGTATTAATAATAACTTCAACATTGCAATTTACATTTCCAGAAATATCAAATTTTAACAGCACCTGTTTCATGAAAACGTACAGACGGCGTAGGTTACATGAACTTTTATTCCAAGAGTATTTTCTTTGATACATCAATTTTTTCCTACTGAGTCTTTATATAAGTTTTGTTTTATCCATTGTCAACAACAACCCATACTACTGAGATTTTTAAACGTGACTAACTCAATTAATATTTCTTTAATTTTTCGATAAAAATTTGCTATAGAAGAAAATAGAATGTTATATACGACGATAAAATACAACTATCGACTCGTATTGTATCAAATTTTGATACAATTACGTCAAGAAAAAAACATTAAATTTTGCAATTCCAAAACAAGAAATCTAGAATAAAACTAATAAAATTCAACCGGCGCTCCAAAGGCCATCTAAGATCAGTTACCATGTATTATCCACAAATACCTTTCATTAAATGCAACAGAAATAATACAAAATATCGTTAATATAAACTTTAGTTTCCAAAATTGCCTGAAAGGCCTATATACGATATATTACACAAGCAAGCGTCTGCATCCTCCCACATAAACCCAAAGAAAATAAAAAACACACTTTATTATTGTTACCAAAAATAAAAAGTAAACTTTACCTAACACCATCAACAAAAAGATGTTATTCCTCCTCTGAACTACGATAATCGGTCGGACAACAGGTCCACAAGGTACTGAATAACTCGACACTTTACTACTACTGTATGATTCCATGTGAAATTTCACAAACTACAAATCTTATTTATATTTACAGTTACTTCAACTATAACTACGTTAACTAACTTTTCATTTCATTCAACGAAAATGAACAACTATTTACAAAGCGTTACTTGATTAATTTTACTGATTGAAACTTAAAATTCGGTATATTTATTTAAATGGCGTCTTTTTATTAACGAAATTTTCAAAGTTTTTGACGAATATTATGGTTACACTTAAACTAAAATATTTCTTTATTTACAGCGATAATTGTTTGTTATGCGCTTAGCCATTTACATGAAGTCGTCAACACATGGACTATTTACTTTTGATCCACACACCAGGTGCGAAAGAACTACAAAGGAGTTAGGGCCAGCATAATTCGACACTAAACCCAAAATTCCATGGACGAGAATAATATGTCGCTGTACTACACCGATACGATAAATAGTACAGGAGGCGAGAAGACACAAAATAATCCCCCATTCACGTAGCTAGACAAACTCCACGATATCTTCACTTAACCTCCAGATATGCGTAAATATTTCACTGTCTCTACGCACCAAATTTCGTGTACACGACGAAGCGCAAACGAGCCTTGACCCTTACGGCATCATTCCAAAACTGAGAACATCCATTAAAAACTTCTTCAGTTACGCCAAACTTGGCTTTAAAAACGACAACCAATCATACTACTCATACATTCAAATTATAAAACGCGGTAGAAACGGTAAGCCCCTTCCCGTAAATGATCAAGAGAAATTACGTCACGCTACGAACTGTAATCCAAAACCTCGAATGCAAACAACGTCAGCTTTCACAAATTAAAAAATGTTATCGTTAAGTTATTTTTCCTTAGTACTTATTGCAACTCAGCTAAATCTTTTTTATGATGATTTTCATTTGAAAGTGAATCTGTACTGCAATAGAGTCTTGACAACAGAAACTTAATATGAAAATCAACTTGGAATTTTATCTCAATTATAAACGCGTTTTCAATTTTAAACCTTACGAAAATTTATCTAATTTCAATCCAATGTAAATTAATTCTAAAAGAAATTTACATTAAACTAAATACGACAAATTCTAATTGAAATACAATATAAAGCAAATTTCGTTAGCGTGAAAACGAGAACTGAGTAAATAGAAAAGAAACGAAAGAAAAATAATGTGTTCAGGGCGTTCAAAACACATTACATTAAAGGAATAACACCTTGTTAAATTAACACTACTTGGCATACTGTAATTACTTAAAAATACAAAGCACACACGTCATAGTGAACTTTTAGCAAATATCTAATTGCTCTTCACAACACCTTAGGTTTACAATAACACTTCTGGTCACGATTGTAATGTAAAATATGACGCACAGATACACTGGTGATTATGTATTAATAATTGTTCTTCACAACACTTTACGTAATTTGTTGTTGTCAAGTTTGAAATGTATCGACTGTCATGAAACTGCTCTTTATCTACTTATATACATGCTTTCAAGGTTCAAATTTGACCTTAAAAATTCTATTTTTAGATTTTTCGCAATTAGCCTTGAAATGGTGAGTGTAGCTGGAAATAATATCTTTGACCTTGAAAATGGATTTCTCAGAGGTGTGACGAAATTTGCGATATTTACGGAATTTAATAAAAATATTAATTTTTTTATGGTGTTTTCAAAATTTAAAATTTTCTAATAATCTTGAAAATGTTAAATAAAACATCTAATTATTAAAAATATTTACCACATTAAACGAAAATCAAATGAAAAATTAAGAAAACAAATAATAAAATGCTATAAAAAGGTATTACAAAATGTTAATAAGTAAGCAAATGGTAATAGATATTGACTTAAAGATTTTATTGGTATTATAAAATATGTATTTGTATATAGATGAAATTGTATTTAATATATTACACTTTAAAAAATATTTTTATTTTTGTTACCTTAAAATTATATCAATAATTTAATTGACCTAATAAAATCTATTTGATAGCCCTACATGATTTTGAATTATGAGGACTTAGAAGAATTACTTAACAATATCCCTTTTTTTATTTTGAAATTGAAATTAAATCTAATTTTTAAACCTATCTGTTTGAGAAATTATTGTTTTAAATTGTTCTTAAAAATTATTTTTTGGACTTGTAAAATATATGTAAATAATCCTTTATTACAATTTATCCAATACAAAGTTTGAAATTTTAGATAAAATGAAATCTTATTTAAATTGATTTCTAAAATTAAGTCTGATAGAAAATTTTTACCCAAACTGAATAATTGTTATTTAATATGACCTTGAGAATTGATTTAAAATTAACATTATCTAGAAAATTGTTTATATTTAAATAACAAATTAAATTGGTTGATCAAAACATAGAAAAAGTATAGTTTCTAATATATCATGTGACAACGTAACACCTAAAAAATTACTTAATATTTTTTGACCTTGAATAATAACGTAGGTAATAGGGAACCTTAAATATTATTGAAGGGCATCAAATAGTTAGTATTCTCTTCAATTGAAAATAGATTTAATTGAATCCACGAAAATAAACTTTTCCAATGAGAATTGAATTTTCTAGAATTGATACCTTAAAATGGAATGTTAATTTAACATTTTCTTAAGACCTTGAATAATGACCGTAAAGAATATGTCAACCAAATAAGTGACTTTTCGGGACTTTTTTTCAAATGTAATTACTTTTCTGTGACAAAAAGTGGTCCAGAATGGTGTACATTAAGTTTTCTGTGATTTAAATTAAAGTATACAAAACAAAACAAAAAAAAATTTGAGCTGTAAAAAATTTTCTGGAGACTTGTTTGTTAAATTAAAAATATAAATTGTTTAAAGATTTATCAAAATTATAACTAGACATTACAAAACTGTTTTATTTTAAGATTTGAGGACAAAATAGAAAACAGGATTGAAAAGTTATAACTCTATTTAAAATTACACAAAAAAGTATAAATTTTATGACAGGATTTAATGCTTAAAAACTAGATGTGCATTTGTAAATTTACATAAAATTTAGTTAAAATGTTATAATATATTTATGAACATTGTTACCATTTAAATTTAGGACATTATAAATTAATTTTCTGTCAAGAACCAGTTCGACTTTAGATCCAGATAATAAATCCCTAAACATATATCTACATATTTATTTAAAACAATTTCAAGTTTTTATTTTGAACAACTTCTACCCTGAGCGAAAGTTAATAAAAATGTGCACTGCAATAGACGCAATAAGGTTCAATAAATTAATTTTTATAAATTTCAAATCATTCTTTCATTTGTTAATAGGGTACTGAAATATGCTTTACACTTATTCTTTTAATGGTTAAATACTTTATGACCTAAATCTCACAAACAAATTGAGTTTTTTAATTTTACGCAATATTTAACTGTTTAGTAAAAATTACCAAACCTTTTGATAGAATCTTAAACACAAACAAAATAAATCTTTTTGACATTCAAATTACACCAATAAGTTTATTAAAACAAAGATTTGTTCAGGTATTAATTGAACATACAAATAATTTTAAGATTAATGAATTAACGGCTAAAAAGTTTATCCATAAATTTTTTTGTTTTTTAATACAAAAATCCTAAATAGATTTAAACTTAATTTAAAGCATTTAACGGTTAAAGTTTTTTGTTTAAAATAACATTCACATTAAAACAATTTTGACAATTTAATGCCCTTTTGTAATTTTAAGAAAATTTACAGAAAACTTCCTAAGGTTTCCAAAATTAACCTGAAAAGACTTTGTCAGGTTTCGTAGATTATATGTCTTTAACTGGACATTACTTTATAGTTTAATTTATCCTTAGATTTAAAAAAATCAATATTTAGTTTTTTTTTATTGTATTTTTGAAATACAACAATAAAAAAAGTAGATTAAATAGGTACAACTTTTACGTTAACTAATTTTTCATATCAGACTTAATAAGGGTTTAAAACGAAATTAAATTTAGGAAATGAAAAATTTTAAAAATCAAGTTTAAGGAAATTGTGGATTTTTCCAACATAGTAAATCAATATACTATGGATTAGCATCTAGCGTAATTAAAATTTTTCATACATACTTTGACATTAATTTGACGAACATGTATAAATTTATTTAAATAATATTATATACAAAAATATGTTTATGAATCAATTTTGTATTATTACTAACTAGAATCTTTCAATTTCCTTTTCCTTTATAATGTTCTGTAATTTGTAAAGACACCTTTATCCTCAAATTTAAATCGTTAGTAAAAAAAATAGAAATCTTTATTTTTAAAATGATTTTTTACATAGATAATAAATTCTTCACTTTAATTATTATAAGAAGTTGTGGTTTATAATTGTTGCAACATTGACCGTGTTTTTTTAAAATTTTTACAATATATAACTGTAGGTACAGAAGGTTGACAATTGATTTTTCAAATTAAATACTTATTACCCATTTTTACAAGAGACGAATTTCGCCTGATTGTGTGTTAAGGTTCTAGTTTTCTGCTAGTAGTATAGCTATGATCCTCACTTTTGTCCTAGATTTGTCACCAATCTAGGAAAAGTCACCAGAAAAGTTTGATTTCAAGTGTAACATTGCCTATTTCAAGAGGTAGCTGAAGACCACGGTAATTTCAAGGTCATACTGAGTCCTTCAAGGTCACTAGAAAAGTTACTAGATTGTTGATTGTCCTGAAGGTCATTGCCTCTTCAAGTCTATGCATGTTTCAAGGCCACGCCCTATTCTGAGAAACAAAGGGGTCCATTGTTTAAAGTCTATGCTTTCAAGGCCACATGAGAGAACAAAGACGATCTATTGTTTTGGCTGAGTCATTCTGAAATTTAGGAAATCAAGAACAAAGACGATGCATTGTTCAAAGTCTATTTTCAAGGCCACATGAAAGAACAAAGACTATCTATTGTTCCGTTATTTAAAAATAGATTGTTATCTCAATTCTAGGAAATCAAAAACGCTTCAAAGTCTATGCTTACAATTTTCAAGGTAAAAGAACAAAAGCGATTCATTCTTCTGGTCGAGTTATAAAATAAATTGTTATCTCAATTCTAGAAATCATGAATAATGTATTGTTCAAAGTCTATGCTTATAATTTTCAAGGTAAATGAACAAAGACGATTCATTGTTCAGTTAAAATAGATTGTTATCTAAAGACATCTCTTTCAAGAACAAAGGCAATCCATTGTCAACGATTTAAAGTTTATGCTTATAAGGTCCACCTCTGATAACAAAGACGATCCATTATTCAGTTAAAAATAGATTGTTATCTCAATTCTAGAAATCAAGAGCCCTGAGGTGCATGTTTCAAAGCCACGCCCCTAAACAGGTGGCCGTTCCCTAAACAGGTAGCCGTTTTAAACAGGTAGCCGTTTCCAAAAACAGGTAGCCGTTTCCTAAAACAGGGGTCCTTTCCCAAAACAGATAGCTGTTTCCAACCGTTTCCCCATACAACCACATCTCAATTCTGAGAAATCAAAAAGGGGCCCATTGTTCAAAGTCTATGCTTATGGTCACACCTATAACAAAGGTGATTCATTGTTTTGGTTGAGTCATTCTGAAATTCTAGGAAATCAATAACAAAGACGATGCATTGTTCAAAGTCTATGTTTACAATTTTCAAGGCCACATGAGAACAAAAGCGATTCATTGTTCTGGTCGAGTTATAAAAATAGATTGTTATCTCAATTCTAGGAAATAAAGAACAAAGGGGATTTAACGCTTCAAAGTCTATATTTATCATTTTCAGGGTCCATGAGAGAACAAAGACGATCCATTGTTTTGGATGAGTTATAAAAATAGATTGTTTTAAATCCTTCAATTCTGAGAAATCAAGAATAAAGGCGATCCATTGTTTCCAACGCTTCAAAGTCTATGCTTTTTTCAAGGCCACGTGAGAGAACAAAGACGATCTATTGTTCAGTATAAAATAGATTTTATCTACATTAATTCTGAGAAATCAAGAACAAAAGGGCTCATTGTTCTAGCCGACGGTTCAAAGTCTATGCTTAAAGGTTAAGAGAACAAAGATGATCTATTGTTTGGATGAGTCATAGCTTCTAAAATTCTGAGAAATCATGAACAAAGACGATGCATTGTTCAACGGTTCAAAGTCTAACAATTTTCAAGGTAAAAGAACAAAGACGATTCATGGTTGAGTCGTAGCTTATGAAAAGGTGACCGAACTTATCCGACCTTACCCGATCTTATCTCTATATAAGTAGATAAAGAACAGTCCCACGTCAGTCGATACATTACAATCGTCCAACAACAAATTACCTAAAGTAAAAAGCAACTATTATTAATCACCAGGTGTGCATCATATTTTACAATCCTAAAAAAGTTTTATTGTAAACCGAAGAGCAATTTGTTAAACGTAAAGAGTAACTATTATACTCACCAATTTGTGCATCATATTTTTACAATTGACTAGAACCGTTGTGGAAATTTTAAAAGTTCATTGTTACGGGTGCTTATATTGCTAGCTATGAGTATGCCAAGTAGTAGTGAGATGGTTAATTTAACAAAGCGTATTGTTCCCTTATTGAAAACAAAAAGGAATTTTGAGGCACATCCGTATAGTTAACACCAATATCAAGCTATTGCAAGATATAATTAAACATAAAATTTATTATGAGACCAATGAAAGGCTTAAGCTTGAGACAATTTAGCATTGCTCAAGTGCTATCTTTAGATTGAGACGGTTAAAGAACGCTTCAAGAAGGTTGGTAGTGGAATTGTCAATAAAAAGGTATGCATAAATTTTGGTACCTAGACTCATGTTTTAATGGTAGGTGCTTACAGGAATTATAATCAATATGTCAAACATTAAGGACCCTTTGATATTTTTACTAAACGCATATAATAGTTTTGCACGTAAGGTGAAATTAATGTTAAGGCAATCTATGCTAAAGGTAAATTGGTCTTAGGCTGTAATTTCATGCAACCCCAAAATCATAGTATTGAGTTGAAGACTTTTGCCACAAAAATTGCGTTATTGATATTTCAACCAAATACGTGTCTGGTACAATGAAAACGTGATATGTTACGGATAAAATTAGAGGAGTTTTCGAAAGGATTCCGGTTGGGCAGTACATGAAGTCTTACATTTAAAAGTAAATATTTAGCTATGTCCCATTTAGAGGCGGTTGTTCAACTTATGTTAAAGTTCCACGCTTCATAAGTAAAGCACTGTTGTTAATGTTAAAAATAACGATGAGTTTTGCTTCCTGTGGGCCGTTGTTTCGGCATTATATCCCGCAAGTAATACGGAAAGGGTTCAAAGTTATCCTCATTTTTAAGTTTTGAAGTTTGATTCAATTCACTTCCCCATTCAGCTGGATGATGTAAAAAATTTGAGAAACTAAACAACCTCGCAATTAATTTGTACTGCATAAATGGTAAAAAGTTGCACCATTTGTATTGAGTAATCAGCAAAGCGATAAAGAACCCATAAATCTTTTAATACTTTCGGGGATGACACTGTAACCATTTCACATGGATTAAAAATATGTCAGCTTTATTTTCAAAACAGATATCAAAACATGGTCATAAGAAGTAATTTGTAACCGATGTTTGAATCATTTTGGTCTGATGTAGCTTTAGAAAACATTTAACAATTTGGTCAACTTAATCAATGCTCTACTAGGCTGCCTACCGAAGCGGAAATGAATTTACAGTTCAAAAATTTTGCATTCAAGAAAAGGTGCCATTTGTCATTTATGCCGATTTAGAAAGTATTTTAAGAAGTGTGCAAATGGTATAAAGGTAATACTCTATTTCACTCCAAAACACACCTTTCAGATTTTACTATTTGAAGTGTTCATATGATGATTCTTTATCTCGATTTAGGCTTTATAGAGGAAAGGATTGCATTCAATGGTTTGTTAACGAGCTTCAAAGTATTGCAATTGGGCTGAAATAATCAATCAAATAATTCCTATGGCTACTTTAAGTCTCAGTCAGGTTGAGCAAAGCGCCACGATTTGTCACATTTGTCGAAAACCATTTACTACTTCTGATATAAAAGTTAGAGACCATAATCATCTTAGGGGCATTTGGGGGCAGCGCACCAGGTGTAACCTAAACTATACAGACTCCCACATTCTGCCAGTTGTTTCCATAATTTATCAGGTTATGATTCTCATTTCATCATTAGAGAATTGGCTAGTGTTCCCGGTTTGATTTCACTACTACCCATAAACAAAGAAAGATATATCTCTTTCACGAAGGTAATGGAAGGCAAAAATTAAGTTTAGATTTATTGACTCTTTCAGATTTAGGTAGTAGTATTAAAAGTTGTCAGACTATTTGGAGGATAGTAAAAAATTATTTCCCGCTAGTTGCAACAATGAGGAGGAATTTTCTCTAGTAGTTCGCAAAGGTGTGTTTCCTTATGAGTATATTGGGGGATAAATTGAATGAGACCACGCTCCTAAAGAAGCATTTTCAGTCATCTTAATAATGGGAATCAGTGATGAGAGTTTTGCGATGCGGTTAACGTTTGGAACAAATTTAGTATTAAATCGTTAGGGGAGTACTCGGATTTGTAAAAAACAGACGTTCTACTTTTAGCAGATATTTTCGAGAACTTTCGGCAAACTTGTTTAAGTACTTACGAGCTTGATCCTCTGCACTATTATACAGCTCCCGGTTTAGCATTCGATGCTATGCTTAAAATTACACAAGTAAAGTTAGAATTATTTACAGACATTGATATGCTAATGTTTATTGAAAGAGGGATTAGAGGTGGTGTAGCTCAATGTTCAAATCGGTATGCTAAAGCTAACAATAAGTACATGGGGAAAAATTTGATCCCACCTCCGAAAGTGTGTATTTAATGTACTACGACGTGAATAATTTATATGGAGCCGCCATGTCAGAATTTCTACCATTTGGCGATTTTTCTTTTTGATGAAGCTAATTTTGAAAGTTTAGATTTAATAAACCATCCTGATGATTCGGAAATTGGTTATATAGTCGAGTGTGATTTAGACTATCCTATAGAATTACATGAGAGTCACAGTGATCTACCCTGGCACCCGAACATATGGTTCCACCCCCCTGATTCCAAAATGAAAAATTACTGCTTACCTTGTATCCAAAACGTAATTATGTAATTCATTACAGAAATTTAAAAGTATATTTAAAATATGGATTGAAGTTGGTAAAAGTACACCGTATATTACGTTTTAAACAGTCCCCATGGTTAAAAAATATATAGATTTAAATACAGCCATGCGTCAGCAATCTCAAAATGAATTCGATAAAATTTCTATAAATTAATGATTAATAGTGTTTTGGGAAGCTGATGGAAAATGAGTAAGCATAAGGACATACGACTAGTAACGAAATGGGAGGGTCCTATGGTGCTCGTGCTTACATATCAAAACCAAATTTTCATAGTTGTACAATATTTGACAATGATATGCTTATCATTCAAATGAATAAGCTTGAAGTATATTTCAATAAACCTATATATGCAGGATTCAGTGTTTTAGACGTTTCAAAACTTTTTATATAATTTTCATTACGGTTACACGCTACCCAAGTTCCATAATAGTGCTAAGCTCTTGTACACGGATACGGATAGTCTCATATACGCCTTTTCGGTTCCCGATATCTATGAATGTATTAAAGAGGACATTGATAAATTCGATACATCTGATTATAGTCCCGACAACATCTTTGGACTCCCATTAGTAAATAAAAAGGTCCCCGGCTTAATGAAAGATGAAAATCATGGCAAAATTATGGTTGAATTTGTAGGACTTCGGAAAATGTATGCTTACGCGGTTGATGAAAAGGTTGTAAAAAATCAAAGGGTTCTACGCAAGCAAGCGTGAGGCAGATCACGATTAATGATTATAAACAGGTTTGTTTGATTGGCGTAATAAGGCGCTATCAACATCTCATAAGATCAAAGAAAATGATGTGTTTACCATTAAACAAAATAAAGTCATACTCAATCCTTATGACGATAAACGCTTAGTAAATTTTGATTTCACTGATACTAGACCCTGGGGTACAACTTTCAGTAAGCAAAGCAGGAAGAACTGCAGTAGTGATCAAATCTACAGAAAGTACCTGAAGCGTTCTTTGCCCTCCCCGAAAGCTATACATTTATATTGAATATATTGCAACATATTCCGGATGAGTGTTTTACTGGTTAAACTCAAAGTGTGCAAATGAAGTAATTATTAAACATTATTTGATAGAAAAATTAGCTTAGACAATACTTTAAAAGTTTTACGAAATTGTGTACCGATAAAGGTTCGTTAACCTTTAATGATATAGATAGGATTTTAGATGACATGAATTTACCTTAAAATGTACATATACAAGTTATTATGGGTATTTGTGTTACAAATGTTAGCGTACAATATATTGTTTATAAAGACACTTTTATAAGTGAATGTATCGATACAGCAGCATATGCTAATTGCAAGTACCTCGCTATTTTAATTAAAGTTTAAGAACAAAACATTACATATAAGTTTCAACCATGGGAAAATGAGGAGCACCACAAATTGGATTTTGGATAACATTTAGAAAGGTGAAACAAATTCCTGCTTGGGATGGAATGGACCAGATTCTGGAATTGGCAATCCAGTATTTAAACGATTATAGAAATACTTTAGGTTTACTATATAAAATGATGTAATATTTAAAAAAATAAAAAAAATAAAATACAATTATAATTTTTATGTGGTTTTAATTCATCTAAAGTTACAAACAATTCCTATAACTATATTTATAAACTAAATCGTCAATATTGATCCATGATCTTTCTTGAGGGTTTGTGCAATTCATTGACGAGTTGTAATTTGGATATGGTCCACAATTTCTTTAAGTTGACTCGGAATAGGAAAAATGAGTGTTCTCCAAGAAATTTTCAAGACCATATGTCCTACAGGCCGATCTTACCCGACATCGTCCGATCGAAATGTAGTCGAAACCTGCAGGACCAATTCTAAACGAGTCATGGAAACAAGAAGAATGATAGGCTAATATCATGGTTATTGACTAAATTGTAATAAAAGCGTGGCTCATACAATAGTCATCCAGGGTGTTTCAAATACAGATAACCGTTTCCCAAAACCGATGGCTGTTTCTCAACACAGGCTAAACTGAACTAGATCAAAACCTAAACATCTGGTCATGAGGGGTTAGAAATCCCAATTGTGGAAGGTTCAGCAATCAAAGTAGTTTTATATTATAGAAAAAGCTAATCACCTACTTTGGGGTAGTACTGATAGGTTAGTTTTAAAACCCCATACTTTTGGGCTAAAGGGTAGCTTTTCCAATGGGCTTGTATCGTTTTGTATATAAATTTAAATTATGTATGTTTTCCCGCTGGCATTTGCCGCTTAGTTGCGATATTAAGTTTTACTTGCGCTTATCAGCAGCGAGTCAGTCATTTAAGATTTACTGAATGTTAATCTGGCATTTCTTGCCTTTGTAATATTGTTGTATTTGCGTCGTTAGATGCATTTTTTGCATTATTTGCATTTTTTTATTGAAAAGGTGTTACACCTATTTGAATATTTAAAGTTGTATTTGTTTCGTTTTGGTTCAAGTGATTATTAAAACTTATAATCATCGAAGTTTTAATATAATGAAACACAAAAACGCGGACTTCTATGGAGAAGTCAAATTTGTGGGTTTTAATAATAAATTGAAAAGGGTTTTGGTTTATAAATTTTTGTTGTATCAATCTTAAAATAAATCGAGAATATATTTATTAATTACAAATGGTCCATTTCGATTCTTTAATTCCCAATTAAAAATAGAATCATCAGGTCCTTTTTAACCTACTGCCATTGGTTAGTAAGTATTAATCAATGCTACTGCTAATTGACTGAATCTTCAGCATCAACGAGCGCAACAAGGCCCATTAACAAAACTACGTCCACAAGCGAGACGACACCTTCTTGCGTGCGAAAGCAAGCCTCTTGAGGAATCGGCCAGCCACCTGCTCAGTCTGCAGAATTGGCCAAAGACGGCATCGGTGTACTATGGGTTCCCCCACCCGATATTTTTTCCCAAATTTTGAAGGGCGGCTTTTTTTCTTGCCCAACAATTTTTTTTTAAAACGGGGCCATTTTGCAAAGTAAAGTTGTTTTTTTTCTTTCCTTTTAAATTTTTTCGTTTCCTTTTTTGGAAAAATTTTTCTTTTTCCGGTTTTAAATTTATATAAAGTTTTGGAAAATAAAATTTGGGGCCGTTTTTTTATTTTTTTCTTTAAACCAAAAAGGTTTAATTTAAGCCCTTTTGGCCCGTTTTTTGGAACGTATTTTAAAAAAATTTTGTTTTTTGTTTGTTCTTTTGGGCTTGGGTTGGGGCCGTTTGAAAAACGAATTTTTAATTTTAAATTTTTTTTGGGGTAAAAATGAAAACCTTTTGGTCAACCGGTTCTTTTTTAAAAAAAAAAAAAAAAAAAACGTTTTTCGAAATTTTGTATTAGTTGGTTCAATGTTTTTCAAACGGAAAATTTCATTTAAAAATTTTTAAAGGTTCGCGTCCATGATAAATAATAAACGTGAATTAATTTCCATCCGTTTATTAAAGCCTACGAAATTGGAAAAATTTTCGTTATTACTTTTGGCCCAAATTAAAAATTCCAATTTGAATTTTTTATATAATTCATCAAAATTGGACGGTCAAATGAAAACCTTACCGTATAATAAAAAGGGTTATACTATGAAAATAAAATTGACTTTATTGGGAATTTAAAACTTTCCCAAAAATTCCTAACAGGAAATTTTCAATTCCTATCGATAAGTCTCTTACGATAAAAATGCCTAAAACACGAATTCCCCTAAGAAAAAAATTTAGGGACATATACGTTGCCAAAGTCAACTTGGAAAGGGAGCAACTTTTCTAAATTTTTCGTTTTTTCCTTGTCTCCAAAGGCCTTTAAAAAGAAAATTAAACTTTGCTTGGTTTTTCCGGCCAAACGAAAGCTTTAATTTAACGCAATTTTAACCAACCCATCTCCTTGTTAGTTTAAAATGAAAAACCAAAATGAAGTTCGAATTTCCGAGCGTTTCCCGATATTTCAAAGGAAATGTTTTGATGGTTTAAAAGTGCCCAATTTGAACTAAAGACTTGAATCCAGCCACCGTAATAAGGTCATTATGGAAAAATTTTACATTTGTTTTTTGACCCATTTAAATAACCTGATTTGAAATTTCTCAAAATTGAATTTGGCCCAAAAATTTTGAGAGGATTAAGACGCCGTTTGAAATAATTCTGTGGAAGAATAACTTTTAAAAAATTCATTTAGGAAATCCTAATCCCTCAGTTTGGTTAGCAGGATCCTTAGATAAATCGATTCCCTAGGGACATTTACAATACGGAAACGCATTTCTTGGTTTGCAAAAAAACTTTTCCCCAAAGGGTTTTTGGGTCTTTTACCCCTTTTACAAGGCCGCTTTTAAGGATTTTAAACCCTTTGGTGCCCGGCAAAATAGTCAACCACGAAAACCCATCTTGTTTAATCTTTTAAAATTTGGGACTTAACAATTGTTCCTAATTCCAAACTTCTTTACTAATGAAGAATTTTAAACTTATTTCGCCAATAAATTCGTCTATGCACGCCATCTCGTCTCCATACACTTTAATTAAATTTAACTTGTTGGGATTCAAAAATGAATCCCGCTTCTTTAATTTGGAGAAAAAAAACCCGTCTTGTAATAATTCTGGTGAATGAATCCATGGGTACATGACCAAAATTTCTGAATCCGGGGTCACGGCCCTTTGAATCCCTGCTTATCGAAACCATTAATGGTCCTTTCATAATTCCCCCAATTTTTGCCCATCACGCTGTTTCAAGCAGGTCCTTACACAACTCGTTCGTTTTTGACCAGCGCCAAATCTTAACCAACGTTTCAGCAACGTCCCAAATTTTACCTCAAGAAGGTAACTTATTCGAATTTTACTTGATTTGAACCCATTCAGTTTTTAATTCCAAAATGTTGTGATCAAACGATCCATTTGGAAATTCCAAACTTCTTTGAGGGAAATCCAGATAAATTTCGAAATTTACCTTTGAATCGGGTTTTTGGCCTGCTTCACCATTATTTGGTCCGTTGAATAGCCGATCCCAATTTTTCCGAAGCTTCAGGTCTTTCAAACTTTTTTGACCTACATTTTCACAACTCAGTCGAAAAGGCCTTCAAGTCAAGGAGAATTTTGATTTTCCCGGCGGTTTAAATTGGTTTTTTATCAACATCCGGAATCCTCGACCCGAGCTTACATGTTGAATTATTACTCTACCGATTGGAACGGTAGATTTAAAACACAGGGACCCTTGAAGCCTTGTTTTCAAAATTTTTACCTAATGACGATTCAATTTCAAAGGAAAATTTTCCTTGAAAGATTTTTACCCATTTTTTTTCCCACTTGGTCCAAGGCAAGTTGTTTATCCAAAACGTGGCAACTGGGCTGGATTATGACCGGTTTGAATTAATTCCCATGGGTTTACCAAGGAAATGGTTCGTTTGAAGAATTGCATTCCACGCTATTGCCACGTGGCCCTGACCTCGCGTTCCATAAGACCTGTGGGTAACGCCTTTTGTTTCACAAATCCACCATGCCCGAGTCGAGGCAGGATTTTGCGACAGTAGTTCAGTCGCGTATGGTTGCTGTTTTTTATGCCCTTGATGGCATGCAAACTAACAAAATCAAGGTCGCCCTTTGCGCACCATAACAATTTTAACGGGAGCTACAGTGGTGTTTAAAATTTTGAACCCTTTGACATTATTTTTCATAATGTCTTTCTGTGGACTGATTCCAAGATCGTTCTAAGTTGGATCAATTACCCCAAACAAACAATTTTTGTTGGAATCGTATCGCAGTTGTCCAAAACCAAAAAGATTGGCATCACGTTACCACCGACAATCCCATTTGATCTCGCAACTGATATTTTGACCTAAAGGAAGTTATGGTTCCAAGGCCCTGAGTTCTTTCTCAGAACGAGTCCCATTGGGACATTAACCCAAGTATCATCGATTTCAACGAACCTACGGAAATCAAACAGACCTTTAAACGCTGCAAACGACCAAACAATCCGATCTTTGAAAATATTCTCCTTAGGAAAATTAAGATTTTTCGTCCCTTTTCGAACAATTGTCGTAATTCCGAAAGTTAAAGGGTCCATTAAAGGTCAATGAACTTGTTCATTAATAACCCTGACCAAGTTGTGTCAAATTCACTGAGGAAATTCCAGAAAACAAACAAAATCTGAAGTCTTCCATGTCCAGTCTAGTTTTCTGGACCATCGGGTGCCTGGTTGAGGTAGATTAACATATTCAAATTTTGGATATGAAAGAAACATCCTTGATATTACCCAAGAACCAAAATTCACCGAACTCATAGTTCGAATTTCCAGAGAACATGGTGGCGCTCAACAGTTGCCTACAATATAAGAGAATTTTTGGCCCATTGGCGGCCTGTCTATATTAAGAAGATCTTGAGATCTTGCGTCCCGTGCTTCAAGGTCAAGCCAATTGTTTGATTTGATGGGCAACTTGGAAACACGTTTAAATTCGGTGTATTTCCATAACGTCGGTCTGGATTACGCAGGCCCGATAATCATAAAGGAAAGACATTCCAATTTATTTTGGTTTTCCCGGGATAATTTGAGGGACGTCATTATCTACAGACGCTTTTTAAATACGTTGAAACGATTTATAGGATTGCCTCGATGTATATCGGGACAAAACTAATTTCCCGGTGCCAAGACGAAATTGATAATTTATATGCTCTGTTGCATCGTAAGGATTCCCAGAATGCAAACTTATTTAACAAACCGCACCAAAATTTTAACCCCGATCTCCTCACGAGGGCGGTTTGTAAGGGGCGGTTAAATCCGTCAAGAACAAAAGCGTGTTTTTAAACGCCAATAACTTTGAGCATTTATATACGACTTAACATTAATAGAGTCTGCTCTAAATTCAAGACCGTTGTCTAGAATATCCTCGGACCCTAACGATCTTAAAACTCCTGGTCACTTCCTGATCGGTCCTTTTGAGCGCCATTCCTGAACCTGATCTTACTAGCCGGAAAATCGATTGCTCATTTATCAGCGCGCCCAGCAGTTGGTTCAGCATTTTTGGAGAAGATGGAGCAAAAATGCCTTCAGCGTCGGCAGAAATGGTTTCGGCATTTGCCGGACCTTTGAAGATAAACAGCATCGTCCTTCTAAATGAGACAATTTTATTCAATGGGGCATCAGTTTCCCATGGCCACGACCGGGGCTGAGCTGCTTCAATTCGGCTCACCAACGGCAATAAGTGGTCGTTCAGTGCACCGTTTTGCGTGTAACTGAAATCTAGTTTGTTTTATGCGCCATTTAATTTAAGTCTTAACTCGTTGAAACCAATTGATTTCAAGATTATTTTGTATATAAATTATGTTGTTTTCCCCCATTTCTTAGGCATATTGTTTTACTTGCGCTTATCAGCAGCAGTCAGTCATTTAAGATATACTGACAATGTTAATCTCTTTCTTTTTTTTTTTTTGTTAGATATTTTTTTTTATTTTCTTTATTGAAAAGGGTTACACCTATTTGAATATTTAAATTTAAGTTGTTTTGTTTTTGGCAAGTGTTTATTAAAACATATAATTATCTTTTAATATAATGAAATCAGCATCAAAAATTATATTGATCGGCTTATTTTTTTTTTAAATACATTTAAAAAATTTCTTTAAAGGGAATTTAAATAAATAAAATTTATTTTAAAACCCATTTTTGAATGCATAAAAATAAAAAAATAAATTTATAGAAAGAAAAAAAAGGTTTTGTTAAAAAGGGAAAAATATTAAAAAAGCTTTAAATTTTTTTAAAATTTTTAAAATTTGATAACCAGAATTAAACCTAAAACCATTTGGGTTTAAAAAATAAAAACAGGCACGTTTTAAAAAAAATTTCCCCTTAAATTTATTTTTAAATCATTTCCAAAATTTAGTTTTAACCAAACCACTTTTAAATTTTTTTTTAAAATAAATAAACCCTTCCCAAAATTTTTTTTAAATTATTTTAATATTTAATGATTTATTTTTTTTTTTTTAATCCCAAATCTTTTTTGTTTTACTTGCTTTTTCTTAACCTTTCTTTCCTTACATTACCCCTTTTTAAAACCTACTTTCATCATTGCTAATCAAGAGTTATTGCCCACACACACACACAACACAAAACAATGAACTTTAAACCCTAAAACAGGGTTTCCAACACTACTTATTCCAGCTTTTTCAAACATAATCATCCTTTTCCAAAAGGGGCAGAATTCATTATTTTTTCCGAATTAAGATGATGCCCATTGAAAAGCTACCCTTTAGCCCAAAAGTAGGGGATTTATAGAAACTACCACCTATCAGTACTACCCCAAAGTAGGTGATTTTTTTCTATAATATAAAACTACTTTCAGATTGTACTTGAACCTTCCCACAATTGGGATTTCTAATCATGACCAGATGTTTAGGTTTTGATCTAGTTCAAGGGGAGAAACAGCCATCGGTTTTGGGAAACGGTTATCTGTATTTCACCCTATGACTATTTTAGATTTTATTACAAAGTCAATAACCATGATATTAGCCTATCATTCTTCTTGTTTTGACTGTTTAGAATTGGTCCTGCAGGTTTGACTACATTTCGATCGGACGATGTCGGGAAGATCGGCCTGTAGGACATATGGTCTTGAAAATTTTGGAGACCAACTTTTTTCCTATTGAGTCAACTTAAAGAAATTGTGGACCATATAAATTAAACTCGTCAATAATTGCACAAACCTCAAGAAAGATCATGGATCAATATTGACGATTTAGTTTATAATATATAGTTATAGGAATTGTTTGTAATTTAGATGAATTAAAACCACATAAAAAATTATAATTGTATTTTATTTTTTTTATTTTTTTTTTAAATATTACATCATTTTATATAGTAAACCTAAAGTATTTCTATAATCGTTTAAACTACTGGATTGCCACATTCCAGAATCTGGTCCACATGTCCATCCCAAGCAGGAATTTGTTTCACCTTTCTAAATGTTATCCAAAATCCAATTTGTGGTGCCCTCATTTTCCCATGGTTGAAACTTATATGTAATGTTTTGTTCTAATAATACTTTAATTAAAATAGCGAGGTACTTTAATTAGCAATGCTGCTGTATCGATTCCTTATAGAAAGTGTCTTTATAAACAATATATTGTACGCTAACATTTTACACACAATGAATCCCCATAATAACTTGTATATGTACATTTTAAGGTAAATTCATGTCATCTAAAATCCTATCTTATCATTAAAGGTTAACGAACCTTTATCGGTACACAATTTCGTAAAACTTTTAACAGTATTGTCTAAGCTAATTTTTCTATCAAATAATGTTTAATAATTACTTCATTTGCACACTTTGAGTTTACACCAGATAAAACACTCATCCGGAATATGTTGCAATATATTCAATATAAATGTATAGCTTTCTGGGAGGGCAAAGAACGCTTCAGGTACTTTCTGTAGATTTGATCACTACTGCAGTTCTTCCTGCTTATTGTTACTGAAAGTTGTACCCCAGGGTCTAGTATCAGTGAAATCAAAATTACTAAGCGTTTATCGTCATAAGGATTGAGTATGACTTTATTTTGTTTAATGGTAAACACATCATTTTCTTTGATCTTATGAGATGTTGATAGCGCCTTATTACGCCACCATCAAACAGAACCTGTTTATAATCATTAATCGTGATCTGCCTCACGCTTGCTTGCGTAGAACCCTTTGATTTTTACAACCTTTTCATCAACCGCGTAAGCATACATTTTGCGCGAAGTCCTACAAATTCAACCATAATTTTGCCATGATTTTCATCTTTCATTAAGCCAGGGACCTTTTATTTACTAATGGGAGTCCAAAGATGTTGTCGGGACTATAATCAGATGTATCGAATTTATCAATGTCCTCTTTAATACATTCATAGATATCGGGAACCGAAAAGGCGTATATGAGACTATCCGTATCCGTGTACAAGAGCTTAGCACTATTATGGAACTTGGGTAGGGTAACCGTAATGAAAATTATATAAAAAGTTTTTGAAACGTCTAAAACACTGAATCCCTATATAGGTTTATTGAAATATACTTCAAGCTTATTCATTTGAATGATAAGCATATCATTGTCAAATATTGTACAACTATGAAAATTTGGTTTTGATATGTAAGCACGAGCACCATAGCGACCCTCCCATTTCGTTACTAGTCGTATGTCCTTATGTTACGTACATTTTCCATCAGCTTCCCGAAAACACTATTAATCATTAATTTATAGAAATTTTATCGAATTCATTTTGAGATTGCTGACGCATGGCTGTATTTAAATCTATATATTTTTTAACCATGGGGACTGTTTAAAACGTAATATACGGTGTACTTTTACCAACTTCAATCCATATTTTAAATTACTTTTAAATTTCTGTAATGAATTACATAATTACGTTTTGGATACAAGGTAAGCAGTAATTTTTTCATTTTGGAATCAGGCGTGGTGGAACCATATGTTCGGGTGCCAGCGGTAGATCACTGTGACTCTCATGTAATTCTATAGGATAGTCTAAATCACACTCGACTATATAACCAATTTCCGAATCATCAGGATGGTTTATTAAATCCAAATTTCAAAATTAGCTTCATCAATAAAAGAAAAATCGCCAAATGGTAGAAATTCTGACATGGCCCCATATAAATTATTCACGTCGTAGTACATTAAATACACACTTTCGGAGGTGGGATCAAATTTTTCCCCATGTACTTATTGTTAGCTTTAGCATACCGATTTGAACATTGAGCTACACCACCTCTAATCCCTCTTTCAATAAACATTAGCATATCAATGTCTGTAAATAATTCTAACTTTACTTGTGTAATTTTAAGCATAGCATCGAATGCTAAACCGGGAGCTGTATAATAGTGCAGAGGATCAAGCTCGTAAGTACTTATACAAGTTTGCCGAAAGTTCTCGAAAATATCTGCTAAAAGTAGAACGTCTGTTTTAGATACAAATGAGTACCCCTAACGATTTAATACTAAATTTGTTCCAAACGTTAACCGCATGCGCAAAACTCTCATCACTGATTCCCATTATTAAGATGACTGAAAATGCTTCTTTAGGAGGAGCGTGGTTCTTCAATTTATCCCACGTATCAATATACTCATAAGGAAACACACCTTTGCGAACTACTAGAGAAAATTCCTCCTCATTGTTGCAACTAGTGGGAAATAATTTTTTTACTATCCTCCAAATAGTCTGACAACTTTTAATACTACTACTCATAAATCTGAAAGAGTCAATAAATCTAAACTTAATTTTGGTGCCTTCCATTACCTTCGTGAAAGAGATATATCTTTCTTTGTTTATGGGTAGTGAAATCAAACCGGGAACACTAGCCAATTCTCTAATGATGAAATGAGAAATAACCTGATAAATTATGGAATACAACTGGCAGAATGTGGGAGTCTTATAGTTTAGGTTACACACCTGGTGCGCTGCCCCGAAATGCCCCCGTAAGATGATTATGGTCTCTAACTTTTATATCAGTAGTAAATGGTTTTCGACAAATGTGACAAATCGTGGCGCTTTCAAATTGCTCAACCTGACTGAGACTTAAAGTACCATAGGAATTATTTGATTGATTATTTCAGCCCAATTGCAATACTTTGAAGCTCGTTAACAAACCATTGAATGCAATCCTTTCCTCTATAAAGCCTAAATCGAGATAAAGAATCATCATATGAACACTTCAAATAGTAAGCAATCTGAAAGGGTGTGTTTGGAGTGAAATAGAGTATTACCTTCATACCATTTACACTTTTCTAAAATACTTTCTAAATCGGCATAAATGACAAATGGCACCTTTTCTTGAATGCAAAATTTTTGAACTGTAAATTCATTTCCGCTTCGGTAGGCAGCCTAGTAGAGCATTGATTAAGTTGACTGCAATATGTTAAATGTTTTCTAAAGCTACATCAGACCAAAAAATGATTCAAACATCGGTTACAAATTACTTCTTATGACCATGTTTTGATATCTGTTTTGAAAATAAAGCTGACATATTTTTAATCCATGTGAAATGGTACAGTGTCATCCCCCGAAAGTATTAAAAGATTTATGGGTTCTTTATCGCTTTGTGATTACTCAATACAAATGGTAACTTTTTTACCATTTATGCAGTACAAATTAATTGCGAGGTTGTTTAGTTTCTCAAATTTTTTACATCATCCAGCTGAATGGGGGAATTGAATCAAACCAAAACTCTAAAATGAGGATAACTTTGAACCCTTTCCGTATTACGCTGCGGGATATAATGCCGAAACAACGGCCCACAGGAAGCAAAACTCATCGTTATTTTAACATTCCACGCTTTACTTATGAAGCGTGGAACTTTAACATAAGTTGAACAACCGCCTCTAAATGGGACATAGCTATTAATATTTACTTTTAAATGTAAGACTTCATGTACTGCCCAACCGGAATCCCTTTCGGAAAACCCTCTAATTTTATCCGTAACTTATCATACACGTTTTCATTTGGGGGTTGAAATATCATAACGCAATTTTTGTGGCAAAAGTCTTCAACTCAATACTATGATTTTGGGGTTGCATGAAATTCAGCCTAAGACCCATTTACCTTTAGCATAGATTGCCTTAACATTAATTTCACCTTACGTGCAAAACTATTTATGCGTTTAGTAAAAATATCAAAGGGTCCTTAATGTTTGACATATTGATTATAATTCCTGTAAGCACCTACCATTAAAAATGAGTCTAGGGGTACCAAGTAATTTATGCATACCTTTTTATTGACAATTCCACTACCAACCTTCTCTGAAGCGTTCTTTAACCGTCTCAATCTAACCAGATAGCACTTGAGCAATGCTAAATTGCTCTCAAGCTTAAGCAACTTTCATTGGTCTCATAATAAATTTTATGTTTAATTATATCTTGCAATAGCTTGATATTGGTGTTAACTTACGGATGTGCCTCGAAAATTCCTTTTTGTTTTCAATAAGGAACAATACGCTTTGTTAAATTAACCATCTCACTACTACTTGGCATACTCATAGCTAGCAATATGAAGCCCACGTAAAATGAACTTTTAACAAATTTTCTTCACAACGGTTCTAGTCACGATTGTAAAATATGATGCACAAATTGGTGAGTAATACTTTTACGTTTAACAAATTGCTCTTCGGTTTACAATAAAACTTTAGTTAGGATTGTAAAATATGATGCACACTGGTGATTTAATAGTTGCTTTTACTTTAGGTAATTTGTTGTTGTGACGATTGTAATGTATCGACTGACGTGGGACTGTTCTTTATCTACTTATATAGAGATAAGATCGGTAAGGTCGGATAAGTTCGGCTCACCTTTTCATAAGCTACGACTCAACCATGAATCGTCTTTTTTTTTACCTTGAAAATTGTAAGCATAGACTTTGAACCGGAACAATGACTCTTTGTTCTGATTTCAGAATTTTAAACTATATATCCTAACAATAGATCTCTTTGTTCTCTCATGTAATTGTAAGCATAGACTTTGAACCGTGGGAAACAATGACCCCTTTTTCTTGATTTTAGAATTGAGATTAGAAAAATTTTTATCGAACAGATCGTTTTGTTCTTTCCTTGAAAATGTAAGCATAGACTTTGAAGCGTTTTTCTTTTTGATTTTGAATTGAGATAACAATTTATTTTTATAACCGACAGGGTTTTGTTCTTTTTCCTTGTTGAAGCATAGACTTTGAAGCGTTTCTTGATTTCCTAGAATTAGATAACTCAAGAAAAAACAATAGATGGTCTTTGTTCTTTCATGTGGCCTTGAAAGCATAGACTTTAACAATGACCTTTGTTCTGATTTCCTAGAATTTCAGAATGACTCAGCCAAAACAAAATCGTCTTTTTTCTAGTGGCCTTGAAAGGACTTTAAAAATGGACCCCTTTTTTGAAAGGCGGGTTAAACTGTGACTTGCCTGAAAGGCAATGTTCGGACTAAAATCTAGTAACTTTTCTGTGACCTTAAGGACTGTGCAATATGACCTTGAAGAGGCGGGTTACACCTGGTCTTCGCTCCTCTTGTGGCGTTCCGTCTTGAAACTGTCTTTTTGTTTTGTCTGGTGCTCTGGCGGTCGGGGTCTTCCTTGCGTCTGGTCTGCCTCGTTGCGTCTGCGTCTGCGTCTGCGCTCGTCTTCGTTTCTGTCTGGTCTGGTCTGCGTCTGCGCTTGCGTCCGGTCTGCATCTGGTCTGCGTCTGGTCTGGTCTGGTCTGGTCTGGGTTTCTGGTCTGGTCTCGTCTGTGTCTGTGTCTGTGGGGTTTTTGTGTCTTGTCTGTGTCTGTGTCTGTGCCTGTGTCTTTTGTGTCTGTGTCTGTGTCTGTGTTGTGTCTGTGTCTGTCTGTGTCTGTGTCTGTGTCTGTTTTTTCTGCGTTTTGCGTCTGCGTCTGCCTCTGGTTGCGTCTGCGTCTGCGTCCGTCTGCGTCTGCATTTGCGTCTGCGTCTGGGTTTTCTTCCTTTTGCGTCTGCGTCTCCGTCTGCGTCTGCCTGCGTCTGTCTTTGCGTCGCGTCTGCGTTCTGTTCTGCGTCACTTTTCGCCTGCGGCTGGTCTGCGTCGCGTTGTCTGCGTCTGCGTCTGCATCTGCGTTGCGTCTGCGTCTGGTCTGTGCCTGTTCGTGTCTGTTGTTTGTCTGTTGTGTCTGTGTCTGTGTCTGTGTCTTGTCTTGTCTGTGTCTCTGGCATGCGCCTGCGTCTGAGTGTGCGTGTGCGTCTTCGTTTGCGCCTGTGTTGAGGCGCCTGGCGTTTGCGTTGCGTCTTTGTCCCAATCGTCGTAATTTCGTTGCCTTTTTGCTTTCGAAATTGCTTTTTGTTCGGCACCGTTGTTTTTCTCGAGGTTATATGGTTTAATTTTACGTGTCCAATCGTTTCTAGTCTTAATTTCGCCATTTGTAAACAGATCTAATTTCAGATTGATACTTTAGTTTAGAATATGAAACAATTTAATTAATATCGGTGACTTATTTTCCTAAAAAACGAGAGTTATATGGGCTTTGCGCAATTTTTACGTGTCCAATGTTTCTAGATCTCTAATTTCGCCATTTGTAAACGAAATCGATCATAATTTAGATTAAGATACTTTTTGAATATGAAACAATTTAATTATTCGGTGACGTTAGTTTTCAAAAACGAGGTTTATGTGTTGTGCCAATTTTTCAATGTTTCTAGATCTAATTCGCCATTTGTAAACGAAATCGATCATAATTTATTAAGAACTTTATACTTTAACGAATATGAAACAATTTAATTATATCGGTGAACCCGTTTTTCTAAAACGAATTATAGGCTTCCGGAATTTTTTCGTCTAATCGTTTCTAGATCTCTAATTTGCCATTTGTAAACGAAATCGATAAATTTCAATTTAAGATACTTTGTACTTTAACGAATATGAAACAATTTAATTGATATCGGTGACACCTTTTTTAAAACGAGAGTTATATGGCTTAGTTTTACGTTCCAATCGTTTCTAGATTCTAATTTCCTTTTGAAACAAAATCGATCATAATTTCAGATTAAGATATTATACTTTACGAATATGAAACAATTTAATTGATATCGACACCTTTTTTCAAAACGATTATATTTTCCCGTAATTTTTGGTCTCCAATCGTTTCTAGATCTCTAATTTCGCCATTTGAAACAAATCGATCATAATTTCAGATTAAGATACTTTATAAACGAATATGAAACAATTTAAGATATCGGTGAAACTTTTTCCTAAAACGAGAGTTATATTTGGCTTTCGAATTTTTTGTCTTCAATCGTTTCTAGATTAATTTCGCCATTTGTAAACGAATCGATCATAATTTCAGATTAAGATATTTTTATTTAACGAATATGAAACAATTTAATGATATCGGTGACCCTTATTTTCCTAAAACGAATTATTTGGCTTCCGTGCGCTTTTACGTCTCCAATCGTTTCTAGATTCCAATTTGCCATTTGTTTAAAAACCGATCAAAATTTCAGATTAAGATACTTTATACTTTAAGAATATGAAACAATTTAATTGATATCGGTGACAATTAGTTTTTAAAAACGAGAGTTATGTTGGCTTCCGTGTAATTTTTACGTCTAATCGTTTCTAGATCTCTAATTTCGCCATTTGTAAACGAAATCGATCATAATTTCAGATTAAGAACTTTTTTTTAACGAATAAAACAATTTAATTAATCGGTGACACCGTAATTTTTCTAAAAAATTATATGGTTTTAGTTTTACGTTCCAATCGTTTCTAGATCTTTTGCTGTTTGTAAACAAAATCGAAAAGATTAAGATACCTTTATACTTTACGAATATGAAACAATTTAATTGATATCGGTGACAGTTAGGTTTTAAAAACGAGGGTTATATGGGCTTCGTAATTTTTGGTTCCAATCGTTTCTAGATCTCTAATTTCGCCATTTGTAAACGAAATCGATTAATTTCAGATTAAGATACTTTATACTTTAACGAATATGAAACAATTTTGATATCGGGAAACCACTTTTCCTAAAACGAGAGTTATTTTGGCTTCCCGTGCCAATTTTTACGTCCCAATCGTTTCTAGATCCTAATTTGCCATTTGTAAAGAAAGATCATAATTTCAGATTAAGATATTTTTATACTTTAACGAATATGAAAAATTTAATTGATATCGGTGACATTAGTTTTCCTAAAACGAGAGTTATATTTGGCTTCCAGTGCCAATTTTACGTTCCAATGGTTTCTAGATCTCTAATTTCCAAAACGAAATCGATCATTTTTCAGGTTAAGATACATACTTTAACGAATATGAAACAAAATTGATATCGGTGACATTAGTTTTCAAAACGAGAGTTATATTTGGCTTTTACGTTCCAATGGTTTCTAGATCTTAAGCCATTTGTAAACAAATCGATCATTTCAGATTAAGATACTTTATACTTAACGAATATGAAACAATTTAAGATATCGGTGAACCGTTAGTTTTTAAAACGAGAGTTATATGGCTTCCTGGAATTTTACGTCTCCAATCGTTTCTAGATCTCTAATTTCGCCATTTGTAAACGAAATCGATTAATTTCAGATTAAATATTTATACTTTAAATATGAAAAATTGATATGGTAAACTTTTTCAAAAACGAGTTATATGGCTTGGATTTTTACGTCCAATCTTTCTAGATCTCTAATTTCGCTGTTTTAAACAAAATCGATCAAATTTCAGATTAAGATACTTTATATTTCGAAAAACAATTTATTGATATCGGTGAAACCTTTTTCTAAAACGAGAGTTATTTTGGCTTTAATTTTAACGATAATCGTTTCTAGATTAATTTCGCCATTTGTTTCGAAACCAAAACAGATTAAGATATTTTAAAAATATGAAACAATTTAATTGATATCGGTGACACCTTAGTTTTCCTAAAAACGAGAGTTAATTTTTCCGTGGAATTTTACCCAATCGTTTCTAGATTAATTTGATTTGTAAACGAAATCGATGTAATTTCAGATTAAGATACTTTTATTTAATGAATATGAAACAATTTAATTGATATCGGTGACACCGTTATTTTCCTAAAACGAAATTATATTCCCTGTAAACTTTATTCCAATCGTTTCTAGATTAATTTCGCCATTTGTTTACGAAAGATCAAATTTCAGATTAAGATTTTTACTTTAACGAAAAAACAATTTAATTGATATCGGGACACCGTTAGTTTTCTATGAGAGTTATATGCTTCGCCAATTTTAGTTCCAATCGTTTCTAGTTCTAAGTTTGTAAACGAAATCGATCAAAATTTAATTAAAATTTTATATTTAAAATATGAAACAATTTAATTGATATTAACGTTACTTTTCCTAAAAACGAGATTATACTTGTAATTTTTGTCCCAATCGTTTCTAGATTAATTTGAAAAAATCGATCATAATTTCAGATTAAGATACTTTATTTTAATAAAGAAACAATTTAATTGATATCGGTAAGTTAGTTTTGTAAAAACGAGAAAAAGGGCTTTGAATTTTGTTAATGTTTCAGATCCAATTTCGCCATTTGTAAAAAATCGATCATAATTTCAGATTAAGATATTTATATTTAAATATGAAAAATTTAATTGATAAAGACCGTTATTTCCTAAAAACGATTATAGGCTTCCAATTTTTATTAATCGTTTCTAGATCTCTAATTTCGCCATTTGTTAAGAAATCGATTAAATTTCAGATTAATATATTATGCTTTAACGAATATGAAACAATTTAATTGATATTTGGGACATTAGTTTTAAAACGAAATATTTGGCTTTAATTTTACGTTTTTTCTAGATTTAATTTCGCCATTTGTAAAGAAAATTTAAATTTCAGATTAAGATACAATTTAAAATATGAAAAATTTAATTGATACAAACCGTTATTTTTAAAAACGAGAAAAGGTTGTAATTTTTAACGTCTAATCGTTTCAGATCCTAATTTGCCATTTTAAAAATCGATCATAATTTCAGATTAAGATATTATACTTTAATGAATTGAAACAATTTAATTGAATTTGACATTATTTTCCTAAAAACAGAGTTATATGTTTGGCAACTTTTGTTATCGTTTCTAGATCTTTTGCCATTTGTTTACAAACCGATCATAATTTATTAAGATACCTTATTTTAACGAATTGAAACAATTTAATTGATATTACAATTTTCCTAAAAAATTATATTTGGCTTTGCAATTTTACGTCCAATGGTTTCTAGATTCAATTTCCCATTTTAAACGAAATCGATCATAATTTCAGATTAAGATACTTTATCTTTAACGAATAAAACAATTTAATTGATTTAAGTTATTTTTTAAAACGAATTATAGGCTTGTAATTTTAATAATCGTTTTAATCAATTTCGCCATTTGTAAACGAAATCATCAAATTTCAGATTAAATAATTTTTTAAAATATGAAAAATTTAATTATATGGTGACACCTTATTTTTAAAAAAATTATATCTTGTGCAATTTTTTATTAAGTTTAGTATTAAATATTAAACTTAGAAAACGAAAAGCTTGGATAATTTAACCACAAAATTTTATTTTTTCATATTAAAATAAATTATTAATAAAATATAATTTTTATACAAAACTAGTACAGTAATGGCAGAAATTATAGTTTTTTTGTATTTTTAATTAAAAAACAAATGAAAACTAAATCAAAAAAAAACTGAAATTAGGGTTAATTAAACGCAAACAAATTCCATTATAAAATTATACAAATATATAATAAACATTCTTAAAGAAACCATAAGAATTTGCTGAAATGTTGTTTTCATTTTATAATATAAAAATAGAATAAAATTTCTTCTACGCAATTTTCAATATCTTAATGCTATTTTTAAAACATTACTTGCAATGGGTAAATCAAAAGCTTGCAGATCAAAAATTTTGGGTGCTAAATGAAGAACATGTTTTTATAATTCAATTTAAAAACAAATTTGGAAAAGTTCTTAATAAACAGCATTTAAGCATTGACTTTATTTTTTCAAAATAAACGATTCGTTTATTTCTTTTGTAAAAGAAATTTTTGTCTCTAAACGGATTCAAGGTAAGATATAAAACAAAAAAAATGGTATTTTTGTTTTAATTTTTATATTTAATAATTTAAATTTGAATTAAAATAACAATATTTTTTTAAAAATTTTTTTTTCATTTTATGGATTATCTTGATTTAAAAATTGTATAATAAATTTTATTTTTTAATCTTTTAAGGTCATTAAAAATTATGCAGAAAATATAATAAATATTATTGTTAACATAAAATTTTAAAAAATATTTATGAAAAATTTAAATTTCGCATCAGGTAAATTATCAAAAGGATAACCTAAAAACGTATAAATACTTTAAAATTTTTTAATGTCTTTTCAAAAAACTTTCAAACGTAAAAAAAAGTTTCTACTAAAAAAAAAAAATTATTTAATAAAATATGGTTTTACTTAATTAGCTATTCAGCTTTTTGAAAGACTTTTTTATTTTTAATTAAAAAAACAGGTATTACAAACAATTTCTGAAATTAAAAAAAAAATAATTTTTTGTATAATTTTTAAAATATTATAAATTAAAAAAAAAGGTTAAATTTAAATTAAATGATAACAAACTATTTTAAGTAAATTTTTTAAATAGAAAATTTAAAAAATAAAATTATAATTTGGTTTAAATTAATATAATTTTTCTTAAAAAGAATAAAATTACATTTTTTTTGTTAATATTAAAATTAATTTAAAAATAAAATATAATAAAAAAAAATAAAAATAAAAAAATTTTAAAATATTAAATTTATTTATTTATAAAATTTTAATAAAAACTTTTATTTTAATTAATTTTAAAAATCAAAATTTTAACAATTAAAATAATAATTTTATTTTTTTTAAACTAAATTTTCATAAAGAAAAATTTTTTCCCAAAAATTTTAATTTTAAAAGCAAAAAAATTTAAAAATTAAAACAAAAATTTTTTTTAAAGTGAATGTTTCAAAAAATTTTTAAAATTAAAAAAAAACCAAAAAGAAAATTCATTGTTTATTTAATATTTAAAAAGCATTTTTAGAAAATGTATTTATTAAAAATTAGTTTATTAGGTGTTCAAAATTAGTACTAAAATATATTGATATCAAGAACATAAATTTTTCCTAGTTTAGGGAATAAATTCAATACTTAATTTGGATTTTATACTTTTTTTTGAGATTGTATTAAATTTCAAATTAAATTATTTCATAAATAAAGAAAATCAAAATATTTTTAAATAGAATGTAATTATTGAAAATAAACTCATTTTGCTAAGAAAATTTTCATTTTTATATAAAGAAATTTAATTCAGAAACAGTTTCTTAAATAAATTGTAATAAAAAAACATTTTCAAAATTGCTTTTTAAACTATTTAAATAAAATTAAATTTTGTTTTGAATCCCTTTTTTGGTATAAATTCAATTTTAATTTGAAAATTTTTTTTAAATTAATTATCTTAAAAATTCCCAAAAATTTTACAAATTGGAAAAAAATAAGAAAATTTTGATAAAATTTAATTTTAGTGATTTTTTACAAATTAAATTTATGTTTAAAATTCAAAAACCAAAGAATTTAGGTTTTCTGTAAAATAATTAACAATACATGGGAATAAAAAATTAATAATTTTAATAAGATTTTTTGTAATTTATATTTAGAAGAAAAACAAGAAAATAAAAATATTTTCAAAAGGTAACCTTGGTATAAATTTTTGCTTAAAAAATCACCTAATAAAAAATTTAATGTAAAATAACTTTTATATATATATATATATATATATATATATATATATATATATATATATATATATATATATATATATATATAAATATATATACAAACCCGTTTAAGGATGACTATTATCTAAACGGTAAGAATAAGGTTTTAAATGGAACAAAAGTTAATTTAGAGGATGTATTTATGGTCGTAGAAAAATATCTTTTTAGTTTTTAATTTTGAAAAAATTAATTTTCTTTTTTTTTTTTCATTTTTAAATTTTTTCTTATTTTTTTCAATTGATTAAAACCGTTTCGTTTTAAAATCATCAACTTTATTTTTTAAAACACGAAAAAAATTATTTTGCCATATTTAAATTCTCCTTGATTCTGAATTCAACGATATATCACACTTTATTTTTGATACGTTTCGGATGAGAAATCATATTCAATGTAAAACATCGAAAACGTACAGTTAAAACTAATACTAGAAACATTAGAAAACTGTAAAATTATTAAAAATAATGTTTTCATTTTCTAATTGTTGGAATAAAATAAATCACAAGTATGTATTTAGTGAAAATACTATTTTCAGTTAAAAACTTTCCGTCGTACTGATGCATTTGATAAAAATGGTTTTTGATTTTTTTAACCTGATAATTGAGTTGTCCGTATTACGTTTGTTTTGGTCTTTGAGTTAAACATTTTGTTTACCTAAAACAATATGGTAAGACATTTTCAAATAATGAAAATTGATATACTGACGTGTTACATTTTGTGAACGTAATTGTTCTGAAGCCAAATAATGTATTTAAACAAATATCCAGAAAGGCGTCAACCTCAAAAAGAACTTTTCGCACATTGGTTAATCTAAAAGAATATGGTGCCAAAAACCTGTAAAATTCGAAAACCTTGCAATGAAGAAAAGCCAATACTGTTTTATTATGTAACGGAAAATCCAGATTTCTACTAGGAAAATTAAGAGGCAACTCATAATTCCACAGCTCATTTGTTCTAAAGAAAAAATACATCCATATAATTTAGAATTTGCCAAGGACTTCGACCATAAGAAAGACGTAGAATATTTTGGAATGGTATACACGTCAATCAAGACAATGAATATTTTCCGAATAAAATAATACCTGAAAGTATGGTTAATAATAATGGAATTTTTAATCGTAGAAATGCTCATTATTGGGCAAGAGTAAATAGTCGCAAAACGGCCAAACACCAACACCATTTCGGATTTAATGGGGCTGCTATATTCGGTACTGAATTATAGGTCCTTTCATTTACACGGTCCTTAAATTCTGAACGTTACCAAATTTTATAAAATGAATTAGAGATAGCTTTGAATGATTTGCCTTTAAGAAGTTTTGTTTTTATGCAGGACTGCACCAGCACAAATTCCAGAGTTGTCAGAAAATGTCAGTTAGATTTCCAGAAAGATGATTTATTTGCAAATGTTTAAATTGTAGATACATTAAAATTACATTTATAAACGATATTGAAAACGAAGAAATTTTACAAAGATTAGTTCTAAGCGTTTGCTAGTATTACTCCTCAAATGCTGAAGAATGTTTTAGATGCACAGTTAAGATGCTTTTTTATTTTAGAGATAACGGGAATCTTTTGAACTCTTTGAGTTTATTAACCTTTAAAATAAATTTTTTTTTATTTGTCTATCATTTAAAATAATTTTATAATAATTTTTACGGTTTTCTAATGTTTCTATATTAGTTTTAACTGTACTTTCGGTTTTTTTACCAAATTTGGGAATATGGAATTTTTTTCTTTTTTCATTTTTTTTCCCGAAACGTTTAAAAAAATAAAATTAAAGGTGGTAATAAAATTCCCCGTTTTTGGAAAAAATTCAGAAAATTCAAAAAAAAAAAGGGGAGGAAAAAAAAATTTAAATTAATTTTGCAAAAAAATAATTTTTCGGGTGTATTTTTAAAAAATAAATTATTTTTTTTTTTTTTTGGGGTTTTGGCTAAAAACGGAAAAAAAACCCCGTTTTTGTTTTTAATTTTCAAAATTTTTTGAAATAACAGCCATTAAAGGGGGGTAAGGAAGGGCTTTAAAAAGGAAAAGTTTGGGGCAAATGAAAAATTGCTTTCCCTTTTCCTTTTTTCTTGGATAAAAAGTTTTCAAAATAAGGTCAAAGAAAAAAATTTAAAAAAAAAACAAAAAATTCAAGAAAATTTTTAATTTTTAAAAACTTTTTCAAAAATTAAAAAAAAGAGGGAAATTTTTTTAATTTTTTTTTCCGGAAAAAGTTCGGACCAAAATAAAAATAAACATTAAATAAAAAAAAACTTTTTTTGTTCCCATTTAAATTCCATTTATTTTATTATTTTAAATTTTGTTTATAATCCCGAAAACCATTTTTAAAAAGTAAACGGGTCTTTTAAAACAAAATTAATTTTTTAATTTTAATTTTTTAATTTTAAAATTTAATAAAAAGAATTTTCTTAAAAAAACCATTTTTTAATTTTTAAAAAGAATTTGTTATTTAAAAAACTTTTTTAAAAAAGGGTTTAAAAAAAACATTTTCTTTTATATTTTTTTTTTTGGGAAAATTTTGGGTTAAAATTCTTTTTAAAATTTAAAATTGCAAAAAAAACAATTTTTAAAAAGAAAGGGTTTTTTTTAAAACTATTAAAAAAAAAAAAGGGGTAAATTAAAAAAATTTTAACATTAAGAAAAAATTAATAAAAGTTTAGAAAAAATTTTAAAAAAGGCAAAACCATAAAAAAAAAAGGAAAGAATTTTTTTAATTTTAAATTTTCCCCTTTCCAAATTTTTAAAATTTATTTAAAATCAAATTTTTAATTTTTTAATTTTTTCAAAACTTTTAATTTTATTTTTTTAAATTCCAATTTTTTTTCTTAAAAAAAAAAAAATTTTAAAAAACAAAGTTTTGTTTAAAGAAAAATTTTTTGGAAAATTTTCCCATCTTTATCCAATTATTATTTTTTTTACCAACATGAGACCGTATTTTTTTCTTTCGAAGGCTTTTCAATAATTTTTTTTTTAACGTTAATTTTTTTTTACCTTAGGAGTTCTTTTCCTTTTTCACTTATGGGCCTTTTTCAATTAGGCTTTTTGAGGTCAATAATTGGCCTTTTTCCCACTAGGGTTTTTTTTACCTTAGGTCTTGACTTATGGGTTTTTTATTGCAAATTGGTTTCGTTTTTGCTGTTGCCCGATTGTTGGGGTGTGGGGGTGGACTGGTGTGGGTGTGGGCTGCGTAGTGGTTTGCTGGGCGACTGCGTTCGTGCGGCTGGTGTGCGTGCGGCTTGCGCGTCGTGCGACGTCTCGGCGTGGTTTGTGGGTTCGTGGGTTTGCCCGGGGAGGTGGGCTTTGGCGCTGCTTTATTGGCGTCCGTGGGTGTTTTATTTGATCCTTTAAAACCGGCTTGCATTGTATTAATTTGGGAGTGAAAACTATAATTGGGCGCCAATCCCAGTTGGAGTTTGTTTAATTGTTTTTGAAATTAATTTTTAAAAGGTATTGAGAAAATAAATTAATGAAATAAACAATGTGTTTTCAGACCGTAACCAGTTATAAGACTGTTTATGTATTAAAAAGTTCGTCTGAAAAATGCAATAAAATTGGGAAAAATAATTAAAAGCGATGAGTGAAAGATTTAACGGGATTTAGACCTTGAAACCATTAATTTAGGGTAACCTCATTCAGAATAAATTTATAAAAGTGTTGGTTATTACTATTAATTGTTAAAATAATTGTTGGTGGGTGGTGTTGTTCTCAAAATTCCGTGTTGATCTATGTTTCAAATAAAATTGTTCGTCCCTTTTGTTGTTTTTCGTTTGTTGCTTGTTTAACCTAATGATAAAAATGTTAAGAACAATTTTTTTTTTTTTTTTTAAATTTGGGTGTTTGGGTTGGAAATGGGTTTTGGTCGGGTTGTGTTTTCCCCTTTTGTTGGTGTGGGGTTTTTCTTTTTTAACGTTTTAAAAAATTTTAGTAACCGAAGTTCAAATTTAAAAAAAACTTAGCAAAATTTTAAATTTTTGTTTTGAAAAATTTGAAAAGATTTTAAATAAATTCATTTTTTTTACTTTCAAAATAGTTTAATTTCGGTTTAATGGTGTTTTAATCCAGATTAAAACTATTTTATAAACCGTTTATAAAAATATTAAATGGTAATTAAAGGAAAATTAATAATATTATTTTTAAATTTTTTTTTATGTTTTTAAAAAATTTATAAAATTTTTGTTATTACGCAAGATGGGTCATAAATTTAAAAAATAAAGCATATTGGATTTTAAAATTTATTTTAATTCACGTATAATAATAAAATTAAAACCTTTTCCTTTTATTTTTTTCAGTTTATATTTTAAAAATTTATTTTAATTTTTGTTTTTTTTTTGTTTTTTTAAAGGGTTTTGTTAAAAAAACAATGAAAAATTTTTTTTAGAATTAACATAAAAAATCAAATCTGTTCCGAATTATTTACTTTTGAGGATTGCCTAAAAAAAGATCTTCAAGGGTAAAAATTTTACACGTCTATTTAATTAAATTAACATTTCTTAATTGTTTAAATGTAAGAAAATTTGTTGATTGTGATTTTATCATGATTTTTTAAGATTAAAATTTTTTTTTTTTTTTTGGGTGTGTTGTTGGGGTTTTTGGAAAAAGAGGGGAAAAAAAAAATAGAAAAAAAGGGTTATTTTTTAAGAAAATTATTATTTAATAATTAAAAAATTTTTATAAAGGACAACCCTAAAATTTTCTTACAAAATTTTTAAAAAAATTTTGTTGATCAATAAAAATTGTTAACCCTCAACAAGTATCGAGGGGAGATGGGGAATTTTTTTAAATAATTTCCCCCTCGGGAAAATGGAAAAGGCGAACCCTAAAATTTTAAAAACCCTTTTATTAAAATAAACGTTTTGAAAAAAAATTAATGATTTACCATTTTGAATAAACATAATTTTAAAATTACTTATTAATTAGAATTTCCAACTTGATTATTTTTAACCCCAGGGAGTTTAAATAAAAAATTAAAGAAAATCTAATAAAAATCCAAGTAAGACCTATCGGTTACCCCAAAACCCCCCTACGGAGGTTGGAAAAAAATTAGTTACCTAAAAGAAACGGGTTGAAAATATTAGTGACTGCATAATAGGGTAAAAAACTTAATTTTAAAATATTAAAATCCCCAAAAGAAAAAAATAAAGGGTTAAAAGGGCCTTCGAAAAAAATTGAAAATATCTAACTTGTTTAAAAATAAAATTAGGGTAAAAAAAAATGGCTACAGTGTTTAAAATTTTTTAAAAAAAATAAAAATAATAAATAATTTATTTAATAAAAGGGCAAAGGTTTACAAAACCAAAAATTGGGTTTGGTGTAGTTATAAAATTTTAATTAAAAAGTAATTACAATTTTAAGGTAAGTTTTAATAAAATTTTTTAAAAAAAAGGTGAATTTCATTTTTTTAAAAAAAAATTTTTTTCATATATATAATGATTAAAAAACTAATAATTGTTATAAAATTTTTAGGAAATTTAATATTAAATTTTTGAAAAATTAAAATAAAATTTTTCCCTTTAAAGGGTATTATTTTATTAAAATTAAAACAATAATTAATATTTTAAAAAAATAATTAAATATCAACTGAAACAAAGGAAATTAAAAAATTTTTCTTTAAAGTGAATTAATTTATTAATAGCATAATTGGTGAAAAGGACTCCTTTTTTATTTAAAAAAAAAAAAAAAGTTTAGTCGAAAACAGTTAAGTATTTTAATGTTTTTAACGAAATATTTTGAATTAAACCAAGTTTTAATAAAAAATAAAAGGAAGTTAGTGAGAATTAACCTGTTAATTTAAATTAAAGTTTAAAACCAAAATAAAAAATAAAAAAAAAGAATCTTTAATGAAAAATTCAAAATTTTGTAGCAATTCTTTTAAAATTTTGCTTTTTTGGTATAAGAGAAAAGGTTCATGAAATTATTTTAATTTTGGAAAAAACGTGGGTTGAATTAAAATAAAATCACAACAAAAAACAAAAAAACACAAGCAAAAGATAGAGGAAAGGAGAATGTTAAATTTTCCAGTAATAAAACACGATTTTAAAGTAATCATTTAAAAAAACCATATTTAAATGAAACTAAGATTGTTTTTAAGAAAATTTATTTAAATAAAAATAATTAATAAAATTAATTAATTTATTTAAATAATGATAAGGAGTTTTACCAACCAAATTCAAAATTAAAATAAGTTGAAATTTATTTTAGGTATAAAATCTTTAAATTAAAGGAATTCAATAAAAAAGCTATAAAAAAAGTTTTCCATTTTAAGAATATTTCAGAGGTTTCAATTTAACAATTTAACCGAAATTTTAATTGTTAAATAAATAAAATTTTTTTAAATAAATAAATTTTGGAGTTAATTTTTTAAGTATTTAATATTTCCTACAAATTTTCAGAAAATTTAAAGAAAATTTTAAAGGTTAAATTAAAAAACTTTTTTTTTAAAAAAACAAAATGCAAAATTACATTTCTTAAAAAAATAATTTTTCCCTTTTTTTAGCAATATATTTAAAATACAAAGTTTTATTCACTTATTAAATTCAGTTTATTAAGTATATGTTCTTTAGAACTTCCCTTTTTACCTTATGTTTATTTTTGAATTATTTGGATAGTTTAATGTTTCTTTTAATGAATATCCTTTCTTAAACGAATTTGGGAATTTTAATGAAAAGTTTTTACTTTTCCTTTAAACTTTTTTTTTTTTTAAATTTCTAAAACAAAACAAGGGATATATTCAATTTAAAATCTAAAATAAAAAAGCAAGGTCACAAGAAAAATGTTTGGAGTCTTGGACCAAAAATTTTTAAGGGAAATTTTCTTTCAATGTATTAAAATAAAGCAATATTCAATTTAAAATCTTGAATAAGGGAAAAAATTTTTAATTTATTTTAAACAACCAAAAACAAAAAAAAAAAAAACCCACAAAAAAAACCCCAAAACCCAAAACAAGGAAAAAGGAGAAGGGAAAAAGGGGGAAAAAAGGTTTAAAATTTTATTGAAATAAATCAGCAAAATGAAATTATATACGTGATAAGAAAAGAAAAAAAAATTTTTTTAAAAAGGTAAAGGTAAAGGTTTATAAAATATTAAAAGAAATAAAACCTTTTTAAAATAAAAGAAAAATGAAATCCACTAAAGGGGAAATTTTGATTTTATCTTTTTAATTGAAAAAAAATTTTACAGGATTTTATTTTAAGATGCTATTAAAATTGGGAATAATTTATCAAAAAAAAAATTTTTTATTTAGAAATTTTTTCAAAAACCAGTTTGATGAAATAACAAAATTTTTACGTTTGTTTTTATGTTAAAATTTTTAAAGGTTTATTAAACAAAATTTTTTGGGTTATGAAAGGGTTTAATTTAAATTAGGCTTTAAACAAAGGGAAATAAGTTTTATTAAGCGACCATGGGCATTTTAAAATGTTCAAATTTTTTTTAAAATTTTTCTTAAAAAAAAAAGAAAATTGTAAATTTTAAATTGAAAAAAAAACTTTTCCATAAAATAAGTTTCATTTTGTTAATTTGTTTTTTAAAATATTGTAAAAAGTGATTTTTAAAAAAAATTGTTATGATTGAAAAAATGAAAATTTATTTATTCACTAAATGCAAAAGTTTTATTATTTTATCCTTATTTTTAAAGAAATGTTAATTTAAATGATATAACCTTTTAATGGGTCTATAAAGAATTTTAATTAAATTTTTTTTGACAAAAATTTTTTTTTAAAGAATTTTTTTGCTTTACCCAAATTTAATTTTTTTTTAAATAACTAAAACGTTTTTTTAATTTATTTTTTTTCAAAATTTCTGTTTTTTTTTTTTTTTACAAAATTTTTAAGCATTAATATTTACATTTCTAAATTGGTTAAATTTTTCAAAAAAAAAATTGGTAATTGTTCTTTTTGAGGTGGTATTGTTAGAAAATAAACTTTTTTAAAACCATTTTTAATTTTATGTTTAAATTAAAAAAAGCACTTTAATTTGAAAATCATGTCCTTTAGATTTTTTTAAAAATGTTTGTTTTAAATTTAAATTTAAAATCCATTCTTGAAAACAGCATTTTTTTTAATAAGTAAAGTTACATTTTTTAATTTTTCTTTAAACTTGAAATTTTTTTAAGGAAGTTAACCTTGTTTGAAAAAAGTTTAAATTTATTTTTTAAGAATTTTTAGTTTAGGAATTTTTTTTTATAGTTTATGTAAGTTATAACCCCATTTTTTTTTGGAAAAATTTTTTAGGTGATAGTGTTAATTAAACTTATTGAATATAGAATTTTAAAAAATAAAAATTTTAAAAATGTTATTACATATACGGTGATGTTGGGGGAAGGGTATTAATTGAAAATATTAATTTTAAAATAGGAGTTGGGATGTTATTGTAATTAAAAGAAGTTTTCTTAATTTGTTCCATTTTGAAATTCCATTATTTTTTGAATTAGCCCAACGACCATTCAAATGGAAGTGAGGAAATATTTGAAATTTGGGAAGGAAAGTTTCCCTACCTTGAAATGTTTAAAAAAAAGTTTATGGTGTAAATTTTAAACTTATTTAAAATTTGGGTGGGGAAAGGTGAATTAAAGAACCTAAAATTAAAGAAAAAAGAGAATATAAGAAAGGAAAACATGTTAAGAGGACAATTTAAGTAGGGCGGGTTTTTTTTTGTTGTAGTGTTGCGGCAAAGTATCAAAAATGGGTTTGAATAATTTGTAAAATATTAAAAAATAATTTTAAAACTCTTAACAAGATGTTTGTTATTTTTTAATTTCTTATTTTTAATTTTGAATAGTTAAAAAAAGTTTTTTTAAAAAAAAAAAGTTTGAAAAATTTTAAAAGTTAAAATTATAACCGGGTAAAACTTCTTGTACGGATTTTAAATTTTTTTTATTTTTCCATTTGTTAAAAATTTAAAGGTATTATGACAATTTAGGTTATTTGTAAGAAGAATAAATTTTTGAAAAATTTAAAGAAAAAAAAAAAATTTTTTTGTTTTTGGCATTTAATTCAGTTTATTGTTTTAATTTAATTATTTATGTAAAACCATTTTTAAAAGTTTACTTTATTATTTCCGAAGGGACGGTGTTTATTAACCTTTTTAAGATTATTAGGGAATTTAAAAAATTTTTTTGTTTTGTTCATTAAATGAGTATTTTTTATTGTTTTGAAAAGTAAGGTGGTTAATTGGTTTTATGTTTTTATAAATTTTCCCTTGTGGGGTTTTAAACCAAGTTTAAAAATTTTTTGGTTTTTGATTTGTTAATTTTATTGGATTTTTATCGTTTTCTTTAATTGTTTTTAAATTTTGGGCAGTATAATTTTTGATACTTATTTGATTTTTTGAAAGTAATAAATTTCCATTTAGATACCCACTTAATTTTAATTTCCTTTTTATTTATTCTTGTGGTAAATAGGAATTGCATTGGTGACGACCCTGTATTAAATTATAAGATTTAAGGTTTTGAATTTTGGAAAAAAAAATTTTTTGGTAAAATTATTTGGGGATATCGCCATGGAAATTTAAAAATATAATTGATGAGATATTATTTAATATTAGAATTTATGTTGGAATAAATGATTTGAGTGTAAATTAAAGGAAATTTGTCGAGGGAAAATTTTTTTCTGTTTTATTTTTGTGAATGGAATGTTTGAAAAGGAGTTTTGGTAGAAATGTGAAGTTAAGGGAAATTTTTAAAAATAGTAGGAAAATTTAGTTTAGTTAATTTAGAAGTTTTCGAATGTTGTTTTTTGAAAAATTATTTTGGGATTTGAGCCTTGAGGTATTTTTTGAAATTTAAAATACCATTGGGAAAATTTGGTTGCGTTGGCCAAGGGCTAATAATTGGATACGAAAATGGCTTTTTAGGTAAAAAATTTAAGCAAAATGGGATTTTCAATTAATTTTTGGGGCATAAACAAATTTTGAATGTACATTGGAGAATTACGGGAAGAAGTTTGTGGATACAAATAAAAGGAAATAGGGAATTGCCTTTTTCTTTTCGTTTTTAAGTTGGGGCCCATAAGAGTTAAATTTTTATTATATTTTAATAAATTGGGCTAGTTTAAACAACCGGTTGAAAGGGTAATGAAAAATTCATAAATAAAAATTAATTAAATTGGGAGAAGATAAAATTGTTTGTTTTTTTCAAAAAGTAAAAGTCTAAGGTTTATAAAATTAAATTATTGGGTTTTTGGGGTGTTCTTTACCGAATTTAGTTAAAATTATTTAACCATTTAAGTAAACGAAAAGAAAGAATTTAACTAATTTTATGTGAATTAAAAGTTTATTTTAAAAGGCTAAACTTTTAAATTCTAAAATTTTAAAAACCAAAAGAAATTATTTCGTGTTATTTTTTTATAAAAGGAATAATGTTTAAAGGAAAGTTAGGCCTTTGCTTTGGAAAAATGGTACAAATAAGTTTCGGGAAAAAAAAAAATAGGATTTAAAAGGACAATTTTAGAAAAAATAATTTTAAACACAATTCCTTTTTTAGTTATTTTGAATTTGAGTAAATATTTTATTTAGAACAAAAGTAATTTTCAATTGTTTGTTTTTTTTAGATTAAGAATTTTGAAAATTTATACTTTTTTATTTTAACCACAGGGAAGTAAATATTTTGTTTTTTCTTTGTAGTTTAGTTTTTAGAGGCCAATAAACGTTATCTTTTTTTTTATTTAGCCAGGTTAGATATTTTAATTTTAATTGGTGCCATATTTTGAAAGGTTTAATTTATATTTTGGTTTTAAAAATCAACCTGAAAAGTAATTTCCATTTTGAAAATTTTAATTTATTAGGAATATGTGGGAAGGTTTAATTAAAATTTTTAAGATTAAAAATTTTAAACCAAATTTTGAATTAAAGATTCAAAGCTTGAAAAATAAAACAATTTAACATTAACTTATTCTTTATATATTATTATTATAAACAAACTTAAACCTAAAAATAAAACTATTTTAAACATAAAACACTAATTAGCAAAAAAAAACTTAAAACAGAAATTTCTAACGTATGTAACACTTTTTGTATCATGAGGGTTTTGCACTTTTCTAGAAATCATTGGCTCTCTCTGCATTTAGCCAAGTGAGATTTTTTGCTGCTGCAGGTGATTAAAAAAACATTGCAAGATAATTGTTTATTCTCGCTCAAGGATAATTTTGTTTTCTTACTGCTTGAGCCATTATAAGGCAAGTATGTAACTAAATGCAATAAAATTTTTAGATTATATATTATATATATATATATATATATATATATATATATATATATATATATATATATATATATATATATATATATATATATATATATATATTAATTAATTGTATTTATTTAAAATTAACTTTTAAAGTACATACAGAAAAGATTAACCTATAGTTGTCTATTACAGTTGATACAGCAAAAAAATTAACAATCAGTCACGTGTTAGTGAGAAACCTTAGCAATTGCGGCTCACATGACATTCACAAAGTTGACTGATCCTTCATTCTGTTAATAATTATAATACATCTAACTAGAAGTACATGTTCGTTTGAATCGATTGTGACTTGCCTCCTCGATAGCTGATGGGAGAGTACCTAGTAAAGTGATCGTAGGTTCAAGTCCCATTCGAGTTAATCTTACTGTATGTACTTAAAGTTAATTTTAAATAAAATGCAATTAATGATTATTAAATTGAACTTGTGCGTTCACTAAACCAATTTCATAGTTCATTACAGTTGCATCAGCAAATAAAAATTAAAAGCAGTCACGTGTTGTAATGTGAGAAACCTTAGAATTTCGGGTCAGTGACATTCAAAAAAGTTGACTGTGATCCTTCATTCCGTGTATAACAATTATAATACATCGTTAAAGTACATACAGTCATTTGAATCGATTGTGACTTGCCTCTATAGCTCAGATGGAAGAGCCAACTAGCAAATAGTGGTTCAAGTCCATCGAGTTAATCTTTTACTGTATGTACTTTAAAAGTTAATTTTAAATAAAATACAATTTGATTATTAAATTGAACTGTTCACTAAACCAATTTCTATAGTTATCTATTACACTTGCATACAGCAAATAAAAATTAACAATCAGTCACGTGTTGTCATGTGAAAACCTTAAGAATTCGAGATCACATGACATTCAAAAGTTGATGTGATCCTTGTTACACGTCCAAACCGCACTAGGCGTCGTGATGCTTACTAATGTAAGCGGGTTGCCAAGCCAGCTAACAGGGAGATGGGCGTGGTCGAAATAATAAGTAAAATGAATGATTAATATGCTCAAACACCTTACACCTACATTCAAACAGCTCAGTCCGGGAAAATATGTCTCTAGGCGCCACCACAATCGAAACTTTGCTAAATAATTGTCTTAAGCTGGATGTTAATTAACCCTACTTGATTGTGGAAAGTAGGATTGTGCCCAGTAAACTCCACGAGGGTTCTAAAACAAACACTCGTCCCAAACAATTCAACTCAAACTCAATATATTTAGTACTACCCAGGTTATTAAAACTTTTTGAATACACCT
>JARFJB010000597.1:208128-214092 GCA_036346205.1 Vesta saturnalis | reverse complement strand
CTCGGAAGACAGCCTACCTTAAACCCTCTCCCGACATCGAATCCCTATCTATCAAAGATTTCCTTCAAATCTTCACCCACTCCCTCTTCCAAATGTTCCCCGACCTGCGAGATAGGGTTGTCTGCACCCTATACTCACTATCCCGAAACTTCTTCCAACGAAGGATCAACATCTGCGTATCCGACACGCGGATGAAGGTTGCCGTAATCCGCCAACCCAATCCTTAACTCCGTCCGCAATGGATATCCATCCTAGCAGGGACAGTTAATGCCAGGGTGTTCGTCGGAAACGCCCCTTACTTAAACACTTTTTTACAAAAACGCAATATACACATCCTTTTCATCAAGGAAACAAAACTTACACCCAGACGCACACTTAAATTCGACACATTTCACACCTATATATACAACAGTCAACACGGAACCGCCCTCTTAATTAAAAATTTCTTCCATCCACTCCTTTTCAACTTTCTGTGCACCTACAGTATCTCAAATGCGTTTCTGCGACGGTGAACTTTCCCACTCCTATAGTATTTATTTCATACTACAACTCGCCCGGTCACAGCACCCTATTCAACGACCTTTTAATCTACGCTTCTAGCAGTCATTCTGCGTGATTTCGATGCCCGCCACATCCAATTCAGTGAACCGCAACTAATGGCAACGGTAACGGCTATCCTGGGCTCTATTGCAGCTGTTCTTACGAATCGCCAACACACAACCAACATATTTCGAACATTTAGGTGCCTCAGTAGTAGATCATATCTTAGTTTCCGAATTTATAGCTCAGTATTTCGATCGTGAGTGCTTTCTAGGCATGACGATCACATCAGATCATATACCCCTACTGGTCAAAACTTTGTCCAGTTCCCCCTACACCTCCTCGATACAGTGATTAAAGATTTTTCAAAAGCACACTGGAATGTGTTCTCCGAACACATCTCCAACAACCTTCCTACACCCAACCTTCAAACGACCCAAGATCTCGAGAGAGCCATTAGAGACCTCTGTACCACTAAAAAACATCGACACATCCCGTAAATCGCTCCAACAACACTTTGTGAACTCGATTAAAGAGAAAAGACGAATCGATCGTCAATTCTTGCGATACAGGGACCCGGCTCTCAAGACCGAATAGAATCGCCTTAACACCTTAATCAGGCGAGAAGCCAACAAATACGCAGAAGACTCCTGGACCAAAACCTCCTCCCAGCTAGATTACAGAAATGGTAACATCTTCTGGCAGCAGTTCGATAGACTGACCAGAAGGAAAGTCAACCCTAAATCCCACCTAACCGACCTACAGGGCAACCTAATCTCCTCCGACCAAGGAAATTCCGATTTATTTGGACATCACCTCTAATCTATTTTTCAATCCCTCGATGGTCCCCAATTCGATAACAGGTTCAAGGCACCCCTCGAGGGTCGCCTTGTAGAATTCCGCAACCTTAACCTTCCTGAAACTCGATAACGAGAATCCTTTTTATGCTTCCATCATACCCGACTAGGCCCATACATATTTCAAAAAAGGGAAAAACTCTGCCCCAGGTCATGACGGCCTAAATCGAAAAATCCTCCGTCATTTATCCGACCCAGTCCTCCGATTACTCTCCAACATCTACAACCAATGCCTAATCATATCCCACTTCCCAACCGTTATGGTACTCAAACCCTACGCCGACCTAACCTCTCCCTCCTGAGTTGTCTCCGTAAATGCATTAAACAGAGTCTAGCTAGGCGACTCAGGGACTTCCTCGAATTTAACGACCTTCTTCCCAACAGCCAAATCGGCTTCCGTCCCAACCGAACGTGTCACAATACCCTGTTGAAGCTGCCACCAGAGCATTTAATCACAATCAATGTAATCTGGCTGTGTTTCTGGACATTAAGCAAGCATTTGATAGGGTCTGGCACGGCGGTCTCCTGCACATGATCCGTAAAAACCTTCTCAGATCCTTTCTAACCTACAGCAGCCGTACAGCAAGGTTCTGCCTTAGCCCCGATCCTCTATATCATCTTTGCATCCGACATCCCCGAAATCACACAACCCGGAGTAGTCGTTGCGCAGTTTGCGGATGACACCGCCTTCTGGACGGTTAACAGGAACAGCGCAACGACCTCCCGCGTTATATCCAAAACACTTCGGGACTTCTGCAACTAGGCCAACCTGCGGAGAGTCTCCGTCAGTCCCACCAAAACCTCTTCCGACATACTAATTGCACCGAAGGTAAGTTCCCAAACCTTTCCTCTAGGAACGTTTCTCCCGCCCCAAACCAAGAAAGACTCCTGCCCCAACAAGAAGTCAACTACCTAGGAATCCTCTTTACTAGGACCCTCAATTGGCTCCCCTATGTACAGAGAACAGTTCACTGGATAAGAAACCGCGCAAAACTAGTGAGCGCCCTCCGGTGTAGAATCAGAGGTTGCCACCCCAAAACACTACAACACTTAAAAAACATATATTCGCCCTGTTATGGATTTCCGAGCACCCATATACACAAACATAAACCCCAATCACCTTTCCTCTATTGCTACCTGTGAACGCCGAATACTCAGACGGTACATAGGTTACCTCAGATACCCTAGCAACCTCACAACACAACACAAAAACATACCAACCATCACACATAGAATCCAAACACTACAGAAAAACTTTGCACATAAGAGAATCTTCGGCGATACTATCCCTACCAAAAAGATCCTTACCACACCCTACAACTACCGTCTTCCCCAATTCCCACGAACAAAACCTAAATTAAATTTTAAGCATCCCCCCGCGATACTTACACAACTCCTTGACAACCTTCCCGAGGAGATATAAGAATCCCTAGACAACATACCAAATGCCGTCCGCATCACCCCGTCTATTCGATGATGACCTAGCAAGAAACCGGACAACGAATCTAGTAATCACACTAATCACGCTACACCCCACTAAACAACACACACGCTTAAGCCAATTAACGAACGCATTATTAAATATTAAATAAATAAATCATTTTTCTTTTTTTACACCAAAAATAACCACATCTCATGAACAGTCTACGAATAAAATATATATATATATATATATATATATATATATATATATATATATATATATATATATATATATATATAATATAATATAATAAATACTAACCATAAGCATGAGCATACTAATAAAAAAAAGATACCGAAGTCCTACTTGCTCGCGCCGACGACTACTCTACTTGCTCGCACCGCGACTACTTGCTATCCCTGCGCGGAACCGTTCCATTGTCTACTACTGCTTGCGTGTCGTGCTGTTGTACCGATTACTTGCTCGTAGATCCGTTCTGTTGACATCTGCTTACACGTAGATCCGTTCCGCCAACTCTACCTATGCGTCGATCGGTTCCACCGACGCTACTTGTAGGTCGACCGTTGTACGTGTCGAACCGGTTGTTGTAGTTATCCTTTACCGCCATCATAGCTATTAAACACGATACCGCCACCTAAACATTACCTACATTCAACGGGCCTGGAGCTGCTGAAGTCTGAGGCTGAACGCACGCAACTCAAAATACACAATTTTACACATACGTCGATTGAACGATGTTACAAAGGGTCCAGCGTCATCTTTTATTTACTCAATTGAATGAAAAGGTGCTTGCCTAAATTCTGTCAACCCCAAAGATATACCTTTCCACAGCGCAACGGTTTCTTCCCAGATTCTTGTAAAGGATATTTCACATACACATAGCACACAAATACGCCTATCCTAGGTCAGACAATTAACATGCAGAAAACAGCAGATTGACTGCAACAAAACACCGTAGGTCGGTCCCATTGACCACCTGGTGATTAAAAGAAAATATAAATGTTGCATTGAATATAATTTTCTCAAATTAATAGAAATAATTAACGCCCTTAATTAATAACTTCGCATTAACAATTAACCGAGAATACGTGATCCCGAAACAGATTATTTAGTATCAACATAAATAAATTTCATTATAAAATCTAAGTATAAAAGCGTTATTCTATTATAAAGCAAAACTATAATACGTATTTTCACATACATATGAACATGCCTCTTTAAGATATCGATTATTTTATAAAAGGCTTTCGAAGCTGGAAAGACTGAACGACCGGAGTTATCACGTGATTAACCGGTATCCCTTAGCTGTATTATAACATTCCCTGCTTCTGTAAACCAACAGGGTCGGCTTCAGACCTAATAATTTATTATTTTTCTTCACTTAGCTTTAATTAAAATTAAATCAGGACGTAAAGTGGGCCATTTACAAACATAACCACCTCTATTAAAGATATTTTCACAGAAAATCCAGCGGACAGCATAAGCAGAGTTATTATTTGTTTTAATTTAATTTCAAGTACATACCTAGTTTTACGTTGGAATAATTTGTTAATGTAAATAATACGTTTAAACCATTAAAAGTCTATGGTTCAGTGTGGGCTAATTTTACAAAGCGAGTAACACGACATAATCAGAGCGAACCACCCCTTTTTCATGTAAGTACAAGAACCGATTGAGATAGTTCCGACGAAAAATTGAGTAATCTCCATTTCTTCCAAAGAAAATGTGTTACTGGTAGAAATAATAACAGTTCCACAACTACCTCTACAGTTAATAAACTCCACCTCTGAGTTAAAAAGGTAAGACGGTTGAAGAAAGATATTATTTACATTAAAAAGGAAATTAGCATAGCAAAGAACGGAATAGATAATAACGAAATACGAATGACCAGAAAAGCTATTAAATGAACAAATACATAATTAAATGTAAAGTTATTAATTTGCTAAAATGTATTTGACCTTAACATACAATTTTCCTACCCTGCGCGAGTTAGATTTAAATCTGTGAGAATAAAATTGTACAGAAACTAGATCCTAAATAAAAAAAAATTGAAATCCCGCCCACTCCTATAAAATAACGAAAACACAATTTAAGTATTTTCGATCGTAATTAATTAATTTTTAAGCATAGTTTTTACTATATTAAAAATTTATGCAAAAAATAAATCTACACTTCTTATAAAATAAATCTACACTTCTTATAAAATAAATCGTTACTCATACATTGAAAAAACCCTAAATCAAGTTTAGGAATTTATCCACCATATTACGCGGTGTATCAATAAAATGCATAGAACATAATTAAAAAAAATGTGTATAATGGCTATTAGTTGTTGCAGAAACACGACCGCACGCACGCTCACCCGTACGCACGTCCACAAACACACACACGCACATCTACACGAACACCCGCAAACCAGCACACACGCACATTAGCAAGAGCGCAGACGCGCAAACTCGCAGAGGGGCATCCGCGCATCCGAACACACATACACGCGAACACGCCCACGCGCGCACGCACGTTCGCAAACTCATACGTCCAGTAGTTCACATTGCGCACATGCACAAATGCACACACGCAAACACGACACACGCACACGCACGCACACATACACGCACATACGCACACACGCACACACGCACACACGCACACACGCACACACGCACACACGCACACACGCACACACGCACACACGCACACACGCACACACGCACACACGCACACACGTGCGCGCGTACGCACACACGCACACACGCACACACGTACACGCACAAACTCACACCACACACGCACACGCACACACGCACACACGCACACACGCACAACGCACACACGCACAACGCACACACGCAACGTACAATGACACACGCACATACGCACACACGTTCATACGCACACACGCACAGACGCACACACTCACACACGCGCACACGCACACACTCACACACTCACACACGCACACACGCATACACGCACACACGCACACACGCACACCACTCACGCGCACACGCACACATACACACGCACACACGACACACGCACATCACTCTATGAAACACAGCTTACACACGACATAGATAGGCACACACGCACACATGCATGCCCACACAAACGCTCTCACAG
>JARFJB010000597.1:88128-203128 GCA_036346205.1 Vesta saturnalis | reverse complement strand
TAAAATTATTATTCAGATATTGCAAAATATGAAGTAACACTTAACTTCAACCTTAGGAATTGTATTCCGCTATATTACGCGTCGTATCAACTAAATGGTGAAAAACCATTCAAGCTAGAACAAGAAAGCAACTGTGGGAGCTAATAAAAGTTAGAATGGGTGAACTTTATTATGATTTTACACTTTTTCAGAATAAATTAAAATCAATTTAAAAACACATGATAATCTTATAACGAATACATAAGAAGACAAGGCACAATAAACAGGACGTAATATTCAAATGAGAAGTACCGAAATAACATTACTGGAGAAGCTACGAAATGAAGAAATACATAATTAAACATTAAGTTATTGATTTACTAAAATGTACTTAACTTTCCTCACCCACGAGTTAGATTTAAATATGTAGCCTTAAAATTGTCCAGAACCTAGATGCTAAATAAAAAAAATTAAAATCCCCCCCACTTCTGTAAAAAAAACCAAAAACACAATTTAGGTATTTTCGAACATATTTAATGAAATTTAAGACTTAGTTAGCTTTATATTAAGAAACTTTATAAAGAAAAGCTATGTAACTTGAATTTTATTTGAAAAATATATTTACACTCTTTCTTATAAAATTAATCATTATTCAGATAATAAAAAAATGCTTAAACCCTGCTTAGGAATTAGTGAAAATTGTGCGTCGTCGTAGCAATAAATTGCATATAACATAATTAATCGATGGGTGTAAGGGCTGTCAATTGGTGTAAAAACTGACACACACGCACGCAGGCGCACAGAGGGACGCAATCACGCACACACTCGCGCAAACGCATAAACGCACAAACGCACAAACGCACAAACGCATACACGCACACACGCACACACGCACACAATTAAACTCTAAACACGCTGTTGCGTGCATAACAGGGATTTCGTAGAAAGTGTACTGTAACGTGAATTAAGGAATTAACCGGAAGCTCAGTCGGTCTGTTGGGCACTTGAATGCTTTTGTTTTGGCGTTCGAAAGTACACAGAATGATTAAAAGGGCACCACTTGGTTTAATCCTATATCGCTCTTTGAACAAGAAATGGGCTGCGACACAATAAGAGAGACGATACACTTAAAATAAGGTTTAATGCCAGACTCAAGGGTCATACTAGGAAGTTAATTCTGAACCGCAGGAATAAACAAAACACTACTGATCGTTTAACACAACTAAATTTAATGACAACAAAATTATATCCCAAAATAAATTATTTTTAAATAATTACACAAAATTAAAAAAAACGCATGAAAAATATTTACACAACCGTTAGCTTAAGTTTGGATAGCTATAGGGTTGGTGAACCCAGACGAAAATAATGGAGTAATATTTATGTGAAAATCTGAACATTTATTTATAATTTATTGTAGAAAGACGCTTACCTTGCTGAGTAACGTTAATCCTATCACCTAAATTAACAAGAGACCAATGAATACACAAAACAATTATTTGCCATTTCTCGATATCCAGCGTAGACGTTAGAAGAGATAAACACAACACCCTCTCAAAATTAATTACCTAAAATAAACTGAAGTTCCAAGAAAAGCTCTCCTTAAAACTGGCGTATCAGTTCAAAATTAAACGAGTTGCAATCTAAACCCCATAATTAATAACAGCAACAGAAATACACTTAGCTGTCTACCATTGCTTTTTCTTTAAACAAAAACAAATTAAATTTACAGTACAAATGAGATAATATATAAAGTATAATTTTTGCGCAGCAGGTGCAAGTGTTAAGGTACTACGATCTCGAAACAAATATAGCAAAGCGTAATTTTGTAATTATTTCAATTACCCAAAGCGTGTAACAAATAAGTACAATCATGTGGCTAAAAGCCGAAATGATTGCAAGCAGAAAGAAAATTAAGTAGCTTCCTTGTTATGACAGCGTTTCCTAACACATCTCATTATAGTATAAGTAAATATACTAACAAGTGAATGCATACAGCAAGTATTTATCATCAACCATTTAAACACAAATCTAAAAGTTAGATAATACCAACCCTATATCTGAGAAGTGTAGTTCATAGAAGTACACATGTTAACATAGATCATAAAGCACTCTGTATAGTGAATCTTATTTAGGTAAGTTTTAAAGTTAAAATTCTTTACTTTAAATAGCTGACAATTTTTAAAGCACTAGTTACATGTTACATGTTAATATAATTTTTATTAAAACTGACATAACCTTTAGGTTTATGGATATCTAATCTAGTTTACTGTGCTACCATTAAAAGTTCAACAAGAATCGGCACAAACACCAATCCAACAAATTTAATATTATATTTGTGATGGATCAGAGCAATGGTCTACATAGTGAGAACTTCTCGAAGTAGAACAAAAATTATAGTAAAATGAACTCACCAATATGTTGTTTGGATATAATTATTGAACTGAGTGTTATATTAAACATAAACCTAGTTGTTTTTTAGTGGTGACATGATCCAAAGTGAAGTAATAAGAATACAGCATCTTCTCCTGAATTTTATGAGACCATTAATATGTTAATATCATAACTCGGATTACCGTTGACCAAATATGGTTTCTAGAATGGCTACAGTGATCTCTGGAAGAATATAGGGCGATAACAGCAATCGCAGGAAGAAAAAAACGTAAAGACGTCCCAACATTTTATATGAGTTGTATAAGTAATTATACATGTGAGTGTGATATTAATATAATGTAAGTGTGTGTGTGTGTGTGTGTGTGTGTGTGTGTGTGTGTGTGTGTGTGTGTGTGTGTGTGTGTGTCGTGTGTCGTGTGTGTGTGTGTGTGTGTGTGTGTGTGTGTGTATGTGTGTGTGTGTGTGTGTGTGTGTGTGTGTGTGTGTGTGTGTGTGTGTGTGTGTGTGTGTGTGTGTGTGTGTGTGTGTGTGTGCTTTGTGTTGTGTGTGTGTTTCTAGTGTGTGTGTGTGTGTGTGTGTGTGTGTGTGTCTTTTTATATATATATATATATATATATATATATATATATATATATATATATATATATATATATATATATATATATATATATATATATATATATATATATATATATATATATATATATATATATATATATACAGGGTGTTTCATTAAGGCTGGCCACCGGCCATATTTCAGAAACTAGTGGACATAAAAAGTGGAGAAAAAAAATTCATTATAAAAGTCGCCACGAGAAAATCCTGGAAATTATTTTTAAGTTCCGTAATTCATCGCAAGGGGGCGCAATTGAAAATTAAAAATAAAATTATAAATTTCTCCGAAAATTCCATTAAGGCATACCTTTGGTAACATCGTTAGAAAGCTTAGACAATTCTGCATCATTTTGGTCTAAGGCTCATTGGCGTACCGACCTTAATAAGAGTGGGGAAGCTATTGAATGTGTAATCATTTAAATCGCTGTTATTTTTAAACGACTTATCCGATTGTAGTAAACCTAGGCTTGTTTAGAAGAAAAGGTAAGTACTTTTAACTGTCGCATCCATTGGTACGCGATAGCTCATAATAAAATTGTTAGAGGGCGCAATTTGTAATAATACCAATTTTTTGATTTTATTCAGAAAAATTAAATCATACGGTATAATTATGACATCATAAGCGGAAAGTAGCTTAAATTTGTAACAAAAACGTAAATAACGCAATTTGATATCTTTATTTGTTCCAGAGTTATGGCGAAAAGAAGACTTTTAACCGTTTAATTTAATAATTGATTGTTGCTATGGTTTCTTAAGGTGTATAGGTTGGATTAGTAATGAGGAATCTGCATTTATCATAGTCTGTGCCTCCTTCACACTCTATCTAGGCTTAGGACTAGTCCAAACTAAGCAAATTGCAAAATTTGGAGCGTGTTTAGAGGCCAACGGGCCATAACAACGATATCAAAGTAATGATTGATTTTTGTTTAAGAAACTTTTCAATAGAATGGTACATAATCATGAACAACTGTTAAAAAACTAGTGAAAATCTATAAATGTTCCAATTGACGGCCGTTTTGTAAAAAAAACAACTATTAATTCTTCTTCTGTACGTTTATAACATCATATAAAACTTCTAAGGCATAATTCTAATGTGGTGTGTTTTAAAATAATAATCTAATTTGCTGCGGAACAAAGTCGGCACGTTTCCATGGAGGTAAATAAATTGAAATAGTTGTCAACTTACTTAATTTTGATTGATGTTGTGTTGTAAAAATTTTTTCCTTCATTAGTTTTGGGTTTCATTGTACCTTATCAGAAATTAGTCCTATCCTTCAAAAATGTCGTATACCAATGCCGAGGCTTACGACATGCTTGCCGTGTATTATGAATGTTTTCAAAATGCAGCTATTGCGGAACGACAATACGCTATCAGATATCCTGATCGAAGGCACTACACTAGAAAAGTGTTTCGGCGAATGGCAACACGTTTAAGACAAACAGGAAATGTACGACGTATTCCACTTCCTGTCAGAAGACGTTGCATAAGAAATGAAGACAATAGTATTAATGTTCTTGCGTACGTAGAATCGGAGCCTCACGTAAGCATCAGGGAGATTTCCACAGAACTAGGTGTAAGTGTTGCTTCTGTGTTCAGAATTTTAAGGGATTTTAAGCTGCATCCTTATCATCTAGTTTTACACCAGGCTTTATCAAACACTGATTTTGACAGGCGGCTCGACTATTCTTATTGGCTGAGAGACATGTGTAGTGAAAATCTTCGATTCCTTTCCAAAGTTTTATGGACCGATGAGGCTATTTTTACTAGCTGCGGCAGAGTTAATTTGCACAATATGCATTATTGGTCGCAAACAAATCCTCACTGGATGCGCGAAGTGGATCACCAAAACAGATGGAGTGTAAATTTGTGGTGTGGTGTTTTAGGTGACAGAATTATCGGACCATTTGTTTTTCATGGACACCTAAATGGTGAATCTTATTTAAACTTTTTACAAAATGACTTGCCCAATCTTTTAGAAGACATTCCCCTTGACGTGAGAGCATCCCTGTGGTATCAACATGATGGATGTCCTTCACACTATTCCCGAAGAGTCCGTGATTTCTTAAATGTTAGATACCCAAATCGCTGGATGGGAAGGGTAGTTTGTTTCCGTGGCCACCTAGATCCCCGGATTTAACTGTATTAGATTTCTACTTGTGGGGAAGAATAAAAGATATTGTTTACGAAACGAGACCAACCACCCGAGAGGACATGATTCACCGAATTGAAATTGCAATAAATTCGATTCCACGAGACGAAATCGAAACAGCTGTTTCCAGTACAGAAGAAGAATTAATAGTTGTATTTTACAAAACGGCCGTCAATTTGAACATTTATAGCTTTTCACTTGTTTTTAACAGTTGTTCATGATTTTTACCATTCTATTAAAAAGTTTCTTAAACAAAATCAATCATTACTTTGATATCGTTGTTATGGCCCGTTGGCCTCTAAACACGCTCCAAATTTTGCAATTTGCTTAGTTTGGACTAGTCCTAAGCCTAGATAGAGTGTGAAGGGAGGCACAGACTATGATAAATGCAGATTCCTCATTACTAATCCAACCTATACACCTTAAGAAACCATAGCAACAATCAATTATTAAATTAAACGGTTAAAAGTCTTCTTTTCGCCATAACTCTGGAACAAATAAAGATATCAAATTGCGTTATTTACGTTTTTGTTACAAATTTAAGCTACTTTCCGCTTATGATGTCATAATTATACCGTATGATTTAATTTTTCTGAATAAAATCAAAAATACTGGTATTATTACAAATTGCGCCCTCTAACAATTTTATTATGAGCTATCGCGTACCAATGGATGCGACAGTTAAAAGTACTTACCTTTTCTTCTAAACAAGCCTAGGTTTACTACAATCGGATAAGTCGTTTAAAAATAACAGCGATTTAAATGATTACACATTCAATAGCTTCCCCCACTCTTATTAAGGTCGGTACGCCAATGAGCCTTAGACCAAAATGATGCAGAATTGTCTAAGCTTTCTAACGATGTTACCAAAGGTATGCCTTAATGTGGGAATTTTCGGAGAAATTTATAATTTTATTTTTTAATTTTCAATTGCGCCCCCTTGCGATGAATTACGGAACTTAAAAATAATTTCCAGGATTTTCTCGTGGCGACTTTTATAATGAATTTTTTTTCTCCACTTTTTATGTCCACTAGTTTCTGAAATATGACCGGTGGCCAGCCTTAATGAAACACCCTGTATATATATGTATATATATATATATATATATATATATATATATATATATATATATATATATATATATATATGTATGTATGTATAGGCATAAACTTAACGGTATCCTGAAGGTATGGGATAATTCTTCAAATAAATATTTAAATTGTGTTGCACACAAAACGTTAACCCAAAGCTTACACACTAAATATTTGTGCCCTTAAATACACTATATCAAGCCTCCCAGAATTATAGTATCAAATCTATACAGTAATATCAAGTAAATTCAATTTAAAAAAAAAACCAAATGAAATGTTAATAACTGATGGATCTTCTTGGCTAGGTTATTATAAAGCATAGCTAACATACCTTTATGCAAAGTAGTCAATAGCACATTGCTATGCAAAATAGGCAATTTACACTTAAACAGTAATAACACTTACCAACCGCAAAGCTGAATGCATTCAGTTGTACAGTTTTACTCTTCCTACAGTTTAAATACATGAAATATAAATCGGCATTGTAGCCATTGACTACAACACACAATAAACAAATTAATATATAAGTGAATCGTTAGTGAAGTACACAATTAACTGTTTATCAATTCAATGAACATACGTCTGTACAATCTTACACAATGCATCAATTAAAGCATCAAGCTTAAGTAATATAAAAACAGGTGTAATCGGTAACTTAACTTTCAATATCCAGGTAGCCTGTCCTGAAGATCCAACATAACGACAAAATGTTTAACAGTTAGTCATCAGGTATTGCAAAATCTGCATCAGGTACCTTGCTAGTATGTATGAAGTAAAAGACTTAATAGGCAAAAAAAAGGTAGGTATACCCAATTTATATACAGAGTATATACCACCGATAAGATAACATATATCCAATATGTACAACATATAAGATACGGTATGTCCCAACATTAGCCCAGTCAATAAATGTTTCGAGTCGTAACTAATTAGGGGAAAGCTGAATTGTTGTAGGATGTAAGTATACAAAGTATGCACTAAAAAAACACAAAGTCCCGACCCCCACCCCTCTTGCTTTCTCCCCCACCCTCTCCGCAATCCTGCAAGATCAGCACTCTGGTTAAATGCTTACAGCTCGAAAACGAATTATGATACTGGGGTGTTTTTTTTACTCCTAACAATATTATAAACTAATTATGTTATATACACATTTTATGTAGATAGCTTGGTTTCACCGATATATTTAAATATATACAGAAAACTGTCACTCCAAAAATGAAAAAGTAACTTAAACTAATTATACATTTTTGTTCTTACGTCATAGGAAAAAAACCTTTGAACAAAACTTATACATAATTTAATTGGCTTTAAAATGAGCTGACCGTTAAAACTATGACATAGGAGATGAAACGGTAGTGGACTCCGCGCCGCCTGTGCCGTTGATATTTGCTGCTGATGTGCACCGCTGCGTATATTCGTTATTTGTGATCTTGAATACTCTTTCATTTGCAATGGGGCAGCAATATAATAACTTTCACTTTAAGTTTTAATTACTAAAATTTCAGTTTTTAGTAAAAAATTATAGATTTTTTATAACTGATACAAAATAATAACTTTTCATTATCTAAGCCCTATTTATAATTACTTGGTTAACTACCTACGTTTTGAGAAAAATAGAGTTTTTATAACTTTTTTTTTTGTCTTTTATAAAGGGTCATTGTCTAACGTTTCGTCGGTTTGAACCGAAGTATTGTTACAATGCATTCCACTACAGTGTCCACACATAGATGTGCAATCAAAGCCAGCTTTACGACAGCTACAGTTTGTAACACACAATGTTTTGCAGTTGCATGAAATTAACAAGAGAAGTTCACTTGGAGCAGGAGGAATCGTCATGGCCTTAGGTATCAGTCTGTTATTTGATGAGTATTGCCAACCTCAATCTTCTGGTGAAAGTTTAAAACCTAACCACGCTTGAATCTGGTGATAAACCCTTAACAGATGTTGATGAGCAGCATCGGAGGTTGGTGGAAGTTTTGCTAAATCAAACTTCGACTTTAAAGACATTTTTGCAGTTAATTGCTTATACTTAAAATATCTGGCTTCATTAAGAGTTTTGAACTTGGATAAATTGTACATATTTAGAATAAATTGTTCGCCAATTTCTAAAAGGATTTCTTTTGTAATATCTTGTTTTGTGAACATCTCAGCCTGATCTTTAGCTTCAGTTGAATTACGTATCAAGTCGGCTGCTTTTAATTTTCCTAGTCCATAGAAAGCGGATGTCGTGTCGCAACCAGTCATCGCATGAGCAAAAAGTAGTAAAGTTTTCTGCTCGACATTTTCATTTATAAGAAAATCGACAGAGTATACTTTGGACACTGAAGATGAAGGCTTTAAGTAGAAAAGTTTGGCGTCATGCTGGGGAGCTAATGCTATAAGTAAAACCAGTAGATCTGTATCAGTTCCTACAACAACTGTAGTGTTATTAGTTTCAGCATACTTTATTGCCTGGTCGACAATGACAGTGTCGGAGTCACCTTCCGCAGAAATAACTTTAATAGTTTCTGCAACGCAACTTGTTATAACTGCTTCTATTAACCTCTTTTTGTTTTGAGGGTTTGATAGAAAATCTGCTTGTTGGGTTGTGCAAACTGTATTTTCATCAAACAAAATTGTATGAAAAAATTTGTTGGATGCTCTTATCTCTTGTTCTTGTAGTTTAGTGGTTGGGAAATTCGGATATCCGTCGAATACTACTGTCACTTTATTTCCATAGTTACGGAGAATATAATTTAAATATGATTCGACTATTTCCTTAAAAGTGTTTTTTATTCTCCAGACCACTGCATGTAGCAAATATCCTCCATCTATCACAAAAAAAGCTTCACTTGCCTCGAAGGTTTTTTCGACAATTCCACCTTCAAATAGTTTCATAATCGATGATTTCGTACCTTTTCGTAGTAATGTATCGTCAAATAATGAGGGTGGGTGAGATGCTAATTCGAACTCAAAATAAAATTTAAGTTTAACAGGGCTGTCACAGATGCATATAATTCGGTTGAAAATTTGGTGGGAGTTTATTGAAACTTCTTTTGACCTTACTTTGATCGACTTGAAACTCGCCTGTGTTGTAACCATGTCCTTTCTGTGCAGCTTAATTTCATTGAAAGATTTTCCTACCATTTTTTCCATTGCTTTCAGGCCTACTTCGTATGCTTCATCGCAATTAACTGAAGAATCGCATACCAACTCCGTCGAAAGAGAAATTAATTCACTAGTGCTGCAAGCAAAAGGGTTGTGCTGACTCAACCAATCTTTGAACTTAGATATATCTTGTAAGTCCCTAGATTTTCGGCTTTCTCTCAGCTCTACATGCTGCTCGTGAGTGTTGTAGTTCAGTCCTAGAAAACTTCTAAAAGCCTCACTTATCCTTAAAAATGAAGGTGCTCCCAAAACCCATTTATTCAAGGTACTCTGAGTTATCCCTCTCCCGTGCGTTAAACCTCCTATTGATTTTAAAGACTTCATTAATGACTGCTCAATACACATGTCACTCCAAACGCCAGACCAAAACTCTTCTTTTCTTCTTATAGTGAACAGAACTTTCGTTACAAAGAGTTCGTACTCTGTCTCAGTCAGCTTTGATTTGAGTTTGTTCATTTATTGGACGTACATATAAGCACATTTAGCGTAAGGAATGTGTCCTGCAGCGTGAAAATAAGGAAGCATATCTTTGATAGTATCTAAGTGCAATTTCCAGTTTCCCGTTCTCTCTTCTAAGATAAAGTTAAACATTAGATCAATTTGCTGAATTAGATTTAGCCAAAGTTTTGATGTTCTACTGGCCGACTTCTTTAGATTTATGTGATCTGTCAATTTTGACATGGCATATTGGACGGCTTTGTCATCACACGCACTTGTATGAGAAATATCACATCGAGAAAGTTTGTCGTAAACAGGTTGAACATCATCACCAAACACAATATCATGCGCCGGTATATCTTCTATCACTTTTTCAGCAATAGCAGCATAAGTTAACATGTATGCCCTCACAGCTCTAGCAAAGGCATGCCCGGTAAACATATGTTTCACTGTTGCCTTACCGAAGACAGTTTCCCATAATGACTCTATTCCACTACCTTCCATTATACGACCAATACTTCCTAAGTACGACATAAGTAAGTGGAAACCTGCTAACCTTACAATAATATTTGACAAACCAGATTGTTCTTCAGGCCCAGTAACGATCTCCATAGCTTTTAAGTATAGAGGCTGGTCAAAGGTAACAATGCATGTTTGTTTGTTTTTACTGCACTGCTCAGCAGCAAAACATAATGATGTATACACTGATGATGGGCTGTTTGGATCAATGTCTATAAAAGGTATCGCCAAGATGTATGAAGTGTCATGACCTTTTAATTTTTTGGTTGATACACTCATAAAACCATTCCAGCCTCGTTAAGTTTTACATCCACTTACCCATAGCATATTGATTGGACGAATAAAAGATACTGTGTTCGCATTTGTTTTTCTTAACGATATCACATCTGAAAAGTCTTCCATAATAATTCCAGATAAGCCACTGATTTTTCGCTTGACATACGCTCGTTTACGAATTTCTTCTGAAGCTTTAAATGACTTGTCAACTAATCTAGGTACTTCTGAGGTGAAGATGGTGTAACACATGCTATACCTCCCATTGCATGAAATGTATTTAAGCCATCTAATGATCTTATGTTAACGTCAGCATTGTCAAAAATGTACTGTGTAAAGGAATGAGATTCTATGACTGGGGGGCCCTCCGTAATTAATGATCTTATGTATCGGTCACTTTCATAGTATGAAGAACAAACTCCCAGCGCAGAAAGCACATCAATCAGCATACGTTCTATTCAAATATAGAGACAAAGAGGTTTGTATTGACGACAAAAAGGACCTCGGTCTTACAGCAGAAATTACTGTATGATTGATCACAGATCGTTTCCTACTTATGTCAGGGCCCGAGTTTCCAGTTCTTTTCTTAGTCACTGTAGACGTGAAGAGTGCCAATATTTCAGGAATCAAATCATTTAATAAAGTACCAATTTCTTTTTCACTTGGGTATTTTCCACATTCGTAATTCATTTTTTTAATGTCTTCCTTAACAATTTCGGCTGCTGTTCTAACAGTTCTTTTACGTTCTTCTTCGTTACTTTTTTCTCTGTTTTTGTACCATGAGTCTAACACCTTGTGACTAGTATGGGACATACATAAGATACTTTTATTTCCAGATAAATTATGCACAACTAGCCGATCTTTGAATAAATCTACAAGTTTTGACTTGAAGATAATAATCAGTATAGTCTATATCAGAACCACTTAATTCCACTATAATATTTCGCAGATCCTTTAGTCAATACTGACACTCATTGTCATTCTCCAAGTAATTGGTCAACAGACTGAATTTAGCTAATGAGTTCACTGATAATGGCCGTCCTACCTTTTGCTCACTGCTTTTAGGTTTTAAAAAACTTTTGTGACATTTTTCATGGTAACGAGCTTCAGCAGCAACTAAATCGATTACCTCTAAAAGCCTAGACCTAACTGTACATGCCCATTCGTCACTCCTATCATCGCAAGCGTTAAGAATCATTTACTTTATTTCTATTGTTGAAACTTCATGTATTTGCTTTCGATATTTAGAAGGACGTTTTGGGTCAAAAACAGCGTTTTTTTCACATAACAATCATGCTTGAAATCAAAAGTGTTATCAACTCTGATAACTATTGAATGAACTTTTATAACATCGACATTAGCAAGTAACTTATGTATTAAGTCTTTTCTCTCAATACTAGATTTAATTAAAGTTTTTATACCTTTAGTGACAGTTACTCCGGCATATTTCACTTCTTTATTACATATTACACATATACTGTTCAAATCAGTCATTATTAATACTAAATATCTAACTACAAACTTTAAAAACAAGAGTCCAGTTGCAGAAGTTACCTTACATCTTGCTTCCCCCGATTAACAATCCATGACAATATCACAACTATCAAAATTTTACCACATATGACATAACACAACCACTTTACAACAAATAAAATTGTATAACGAAAACAAAATCCCAACGAACCGCACAATGCGATGGTTATCCGAACACTAAATAGACACGGTCCACTCCCATCAAACAGAGACAGTATTCAACAAGAAACATAGATAACAGGACCGGCCCAGCCCCGGCCAGCGCACGGACGGCGCGGTGTCTACAACTGTCTCATCGCTGTTTTTTAAGATATTATTTCAACGGTAAATTTTATTAGACCCCGCATTTTAAAGCCAATTAAATTATCTATAAGTTTTGTCCAAAGGTTTTTTTCCTATGACGTAAGGATAAAAATGTATAATTGGAGTGACAGTTTTCTGTATGTATTTAAGTATATCGGCGAAACTAAGCTATCTACATAAAAAGTGTATATAACATAATTAGTTTATAATATTGTTAGGACTAAAATAAAAAAAGAAACACCCCGGTATCATAATTCGTTTTCGAGCTGTAAGCATTTAACCAGAGTGCTGCTTTTGCAAGGTTGCGGAGAGGGTGGGGGAGAAAGCAAGAGGGTGGGGTCGGGACTTTGTGTTTTTTTAGTGCATACTTTGTATACTAACATCCTACAAAAATTCAGCTTTCCCCTAATTAGTTGCGACAACGCGTGTTTTTTTATCTTTATTGACTGGGCTATATGTAGAACGTCTAAGACAAGATATAACCCAGTATGTAGAACGTACCTCTAAAATTAAATATACTAACCCAAAATGAAAGTATGAAAATAGATCTTACCTTCAATGAGGTGGTTAATCAGAGAATGATTAAACAATCTTTAAGAAATAAATTTAACCAAGTGCAAGTTCGCGAATAGCTGGTGTCTGTTTCGAAAAACAAAATAGTATGTGATTGTCCCCTAAAATGAATAAAGAAAAACTAATAACAGTTAATCTAATTAGTTACAGCTTACCTTACGATTTATGTTAGAAAAGTAATGTGTCCTTATAGAAAACCTGGTGAGGTTATGTATAACCCCTTCAGTTAATAAATTTATTGATCTCTTTTTAGTTAATTATCAAACACCAGATATGTTGATGGCTACAATTAAAACGTGGTAAAGGAGAAAAGAGCATTCTAGATCGCTCACCTGTAACATGTATTTCCTATCAATCCGACATAATCGTATGTACGAAACGGTTGCAGAATGTCAGTACATATTTAGAAAAATTATTTTAAAACCGATATAACTAGATGGGCTAAATAAGTCCAGAAACTTCATGTTTTTAGAAAATACAAAATGTTTGCTTCGCCAATAACCAAACAGGAAGAGAACGTGCAAAGTCACTTATCACCCGGATGTCAATCCGCTGTGAACCAGTTCCTCCAAAACAATAAGGTTGAATGCAACGTATCAGTGACCATCAATAAATTTAACAACTTACAGAAATCTATTTACTTAAGAAAAGTAATATTTTCAAGAAATACGAAATTATAGAAATGCAGTTACTTTTAGAAAAATAGTATATTCAAGAAAATAATATCAAAGGTAATAATCCAGAGATTTTAACAGGTCGAAACATTTACTAAATCGTGCAGCGTAGGTAACGAATATAACATGCATCAGCAGGTAATATATTATTAACCCTTAACTGGTAACATCCGACTACGAGTCGGGTGTTGATGTTCGGGTTCTCACCGTATTCGTCCGAAACCCTCCTATATCTACATCTTGCGTCTATCTTCTAGTTCAGTAGAGCTCTTTAAGGGGTGAGTGCGTCAGCTTGTACAAATTCAAAACACACGAAAACCGCCGTCTATCAGACGGGTGTTACCAATAAGCGCTGAATCATAGCCGACTGACAGTCGGATATTACTGTTAACGTCGAGTTGCTATCGGTCACGTTTTTTTAGAACGAGTTGGTGACGACGTTACGCTTTATATGCAGGTAGGTTGGCTTATATATGAATAATTCTTAGAGTTACGAGCTTGTACGTTTTGTTTTCTTTAGAAATGGCGTCGAGAATCATCTCATCGCGAACACAAAAGATAATGTCGATGGTAATTCCATTAGAATAAAACGATGCCAGTGATGAAGAATACCTATCCGACGACTCATTAGCAGATATCGATCGTATAGAAATGCAAAAGAGTGATGTAGAAGACCTTGATGAAGGTGAAATAGAGTATGAGGATTATATGATGGAAAATTAACATTCAGAGGATCCGGCTACATTGAATGCAATAACACCGATCCAGAACTTTGAAGCGGTGGATGAGAATCACCAAGAATTTCTCCAAATACAGCCTGAAATAAGTGCTATTGAACAGGATGAAGATGATGGCGAAAATGAGCCTTATGTTATTATGGTAAGAATAAAAGTTTTGTCTGGAATAGTTTCGAACCAGTTGCCACCAAAAAAAAACCCGAGATGCAACATAATTCGGAAAAAACTTTCTGCTTTGTCGGGTGAAGCTAAAAAGTTAGGCCCAGCACCCACAGTATATGAGGTTTGGAAGCTACTTTTCAGTGAAGACATGATAAAGCAAATTATCACAAATACCATTATAAAAATCGTATCTATGAAATCTAATCTAAAGGATTCGAAATCACCAAACTATAAAGATACAGATAAGGTTGAACTAGAAGCTTTGATAGGACTGACAATGCTGTGTTCAATGTTTTAGTCAGGAAGAGAGGATTTGTCATCTCTATTCTCTAAAAAGATGCCAAACTCTGTTATTGGCACTTCGTTTCGATGATCGAACTACGAGGACTTGAGGAAAATTGACGATGCCGCAGCTGCAGTGTCAGGTATTTACAATCAGTTTATACAAAATTGTCGAAATAACTACGCCATAGGTAATTTGGCCTGTGTTGATGAAATGCTATTCCCATTTAGAGGGAGGTGTTCTTTGCGTATGTATGTATATACCCAACAAGCCCGCCCAATATGGCATAGAAATAATGTGTTTGACAAAGGAAAAGAAGTTATCTAAACCTTCTCAATCAGTTGTTAGACTCTCAAAGACGCTAAATGGTTCTAACGGAAATATCACTGCCCATAACTGGTTTTCGTCCCTAGAGCTCATCGAAGAACTGAGAAATAAGAGAGAAATTCCGCTGGAATTCCATGTCAATAAGAAAAGAGTGGTCAATTCAAGTATGTATGGCTTTACAAAAAACTGTACGCTGCTCTCATACGTTCCAAAACCCTCGAAAGTTGTTTTATTGGTCTCGTCAATGCATCACTCACGCTTCACAGACGTAACAAATAATAAACCAGAGATAAGTTTTTATAATTCGACAAAGTAAGGAGTTGATACGCTCGACCAGAAAATTGCTAATTATTCTCCTAACAAAAGAACAAGGACATGGCCTCTTAGGTCTATTTTATAACATGATTGCAGTCAGCTGTTTCAATTCAAAAATCATCTATGAATCATGTGAGTAGTAGTTACAACTTCATATACAACCTAAGCATGAGCCTCATAAAAAATCATATTACCCGAAGACAATCAATTCCTAATTTACCAATAGAATTGAACAACATTATTTCAACATTATTGGATACTGACGATGAACCATCGGATCAGAATGAGGAGCTACAAAGTTTGTAAATTGTGCTGTCAAAAATTATATACTAATAGAGGGACAAGCTTAATTTTATTATGAGCTTATACAATTCTCAAAATGATCATTATTTTTTGCTAAAGAAATAAATGTAAGTATTTTTTCAATTACATATTTCTTTTAATTCTTATTTTCCTGAAAAGCTACAAACTAAAATTTCAGTTTCATTGGGTAAAACTGCGGCTTGGCGTCGGCAGTAGCCCCTAGTTGCAGAAACAGCTCAACGTTGAACAAACGACACACACACACACACACACACACACACACACACACACACACACACACACACACACACACACACACACACACACACACACACAAAACTTCAGATTTGGATAACATCACTTAAAATGGAAGAATCCGTCTAAGAGACGAATGTTACCAACAGGAGCTGAAAATTGATGTTACCATTCAAGGGTTAAATCAGTCAAACCTATAATTTATCGATGTAACTAATGCTTCTATTTCAAACAAACAGCTTACCTGGAATGGTAAAATTAATAGGTATAGCAGCTGAGTATAACAACTGCGAGCACTGTTTATCATATAAGATAAATCTAAAAAAATCATCTATTTAATTAATATTTTCAGTAAAATGAATTAAACATGCCTGAATATATCTGTTGAATGATAACAGCAATAACAACTTGCAGCGAATAAAGCAGCGTATGCAATAATAACCTAAAAACCCCTACTTAATTATTATTTTTAAAATGTAATATTAAAACTCACCTGTGATTTTACATATATAAATGGCGCAGGATGTTATTTATAGATAAACCTTATACAACTTATCTTTATATATTAAAATTTTTCAATATAAATTTAATGCTTATTTGAAAATGCAAATCCTCTTTTCTACTTTATTACTTCAAAACAATAATAAAATCTGTAACTGGTATTTTATTGTAAAATCTATTTACACATGGTGTACATTAATTGTCAATTTTTATATTCAATTATTTTTAGAACGCGCCGAATGTTGTTACCATTTCATATTCTGTCGTATTTACAAGTCAACTGAATAAAAATCCGTGTATTACATATTTATATCAAATGTATTATTTTAAAATGTAATTAGGTATTATGATTATTTATCATCAGAAAGCAAAAATGCAATTTTGTAACTAGTAAATACAACCTTACATATGATTTTATTGGAACGTTCTAGAAAATGCTATTTAATTTGTATATTCAATTTTAGCAAACATTTATTAACAATTACTTTTTAGAACGCGCGCCGGATGTTGTTTCCATTTCATCTTCTCGAATACCTTTTCTCTCTAACTGTCGGATGTACAAGTTCTCACTTCATCCAAATGAAAAGCCTTATATTATTTGAAATTTTTTAAATATAATTTTTAGGTGTTAATTATTTTAGAACATAACGTAAGTTGAAAATGTAATTACACATTTTATTATCAGATGCATTATTTTAAATTGTAATTACGTATAATTAGTATATTCAATTTTTGCAAGCATTTATTAACAATTATTTTTTAGAACGCACGCCGAATATTGTTTCCATTTCATCATCTCGAATACTCTAACTGTCGCATCGACAAGTTCTTAATCCAACCAAATGAAAAGCTGTGTATTATTTGCAATTTCTTCAATATAATTTTTATATCGATTTATTTAAAAATGCAAATAGTTTTAATTATAATGCATAACATCAAAGTCTTTTTTCTAATTTATTACTTTACTCGTATTACATATTTATCAAGATTATCTTCTATAACTAATACATGCATCTTTAATTATTTTTAATCGTATTAACATGTTAACATAAATATCTCTCTTTATCCCGTTGTGACGTCTGCTTAAATATTCATGTTTATATCACACGTTTTATTTTTCTATATCTAAAACCGAGATAGCTCAGTTGTCAATATGCATATACACATATTCATAACTTAATCTAACCGAGATCGAATCCCCATGCAAACAATTTTCTCAAACATCATACTAAAACTAGAAGTTCCTCTTCAACCGCGGCAAAAAAAACACTCTACAAGGCCCAGCAGATTGCGACATCTCAACAACGCGACACCGGAAGCCAACAATGCTGAAAAACCTACCTGGCCTCTAAAGAAGCTATCAGAAATGGTAAAACTCATCCAAGATCACTGCCACGCCCTCAAGGAACCTACCAGAAGCTGCAAAAGACATCTAAAGAAACCATCAAACGCAGCGCAAGACATCCAACGGGAATCCGCCAAAGACTTCTGAAGAAAAAACACCAGTGGCCGCTGAAGAATCCCAACATGGACACCATGTCTCTCATTGGTCAGCTAATGGGCCATTCGCCTTCCTGAACTGAGCAGGGGGTGGGGCCCATCCTCGCATCCCATTGGCTTGACGTCATTGCTCCGTCTGCAAGGAGGAGCCACGCCCTTATACCGCCTTGGTCCTCCAACCGCAAACTTCCGGAGGGGGCGGGGCTTAACTGCTCGCTTACGTCGCTGATTGGTGTGAGGTCAGTTCTTGCGCCAGGATGTACATAGCGTTACTACCAAGTCTAGTTCAGCACCACCAATAAAAAATTTCTTTGCGGCAAGGTGTATGCCTTGTGTTAATCATAGTCGTCCTCGGGATCTTAAATATACCTTCAACATAATATTTCGCTAATCCTGCATACTGATTAGGATACTCTTCAAAGGGTGGTTGAGATCTAGCTGCTAACAGTTCTGATTTCAGTTGTTGTAAGGTAGAAGTCTCCACCACGACGTCACGTATGGTATCCATAATCACAGTTTCCTCTACCACTCATGGAATGGTGCCAGGAATAAGAGTACAAGGAGACTTCCGTATTCCATGTAATAATATAATATAATTACTTAAGGAAACGACCTGCGTTAACATCACTTTCTTTATCAATCACAATAAATCTAAATTTGTCACACCAGCAACAGGAACACAATCCTTTAAATCTATCAAATGACACATCCAGATTAACGTGATCATCTTACGCATGCTTAAGGTCGGTGGTATCTTTTTTAAAGAAAACTAGTAAATTCACATTATCACGTACAAGCTGTTTTGGAAAAGAAGAATACGTTTGGCACAGATAGAAATGACCTCTTATTTCGATTTGTTTATGGCATGCTACATTATCAAAAATCATTATTGAATTTTTACGGGAATCCATAGGGGATATAACATTACTACTAGTACTGTATTCGAACTACCCAATTTCTCTTATAGGTGCCAGCAAATTTCCTAAGTACTGCTATTTGGCCTGATACAAAGATTTGCAGTATACATAGACATTTTCAACACGTAAACCGTTTGGGTGTTCTAATAAGGTAATCATAACATTTGTTTTTCCGCAACCTGATGGACTGACGATTATACCTCGTTTACATCCTTCCTTTAGTATTGGTTTTTGCTAACCCGATGTCATAATTTGTATGGATATTTTTATATCCGTGTGTAATGCGCGTGCGTGCGGTGGGGATGTTGTGTGGTGTGGGTGTGGGTGTGGGTGTGAGTGGGTGTGCGGCTGTGGGTGTGGTGTGGTGTGGTGTGGTGTGCGTGTGCGTGCTGTGCGTGTGCGTGTGGTGTGGTGTGTGGTGTGTGTGTGCGTGTGCGTGCGTGGGTGGTGGGTGGTGGTTGGTGTGAGTCGTGGGTGTGGGTGCTTGGGTACGCGGGTTTACGCGTGCGTGCACGTGCGCGTGCTCGTGCTCGTGCGCCTGCGCGTGCGCGTGCGCGTGCGTTTGCGTGTGCGTGTGTGTGGTATTAAATAATTTAGTAGTGAATTGTCAGTCAGCCTGGTATGAAGTATAGTTCCCGGTATAATAGGAAGAAAAGAGGTTCTGGATTAATTAACATATACCTGGGTACAGACATTCTGGACCGGGTACCCGTTTACGAAAACGGTTAGTTTGAGGTGACAGAAGTATTACCGAATTGGACGAAGCGTGTGAAGAACACGATATTGCATACTCCCAGTCAAACGATCTAAGACGTCGCCACATAATGGATGAGATATTGCAACAAAAATTTTGGATTAGACTTCGTTCTTCAAACGCTACCTTTGGAGAAAGAACTGCAGCATTAACCATAGCCGGTGTAATGAAAGGGAAAGAGACAATAGGAATAGGAAGAAAATCACGACGTGGGAAGCGTTCTCACTGAAACAGACCAATTTAATTTAACAAAGCAGTCCTTATAGCACGACGTCGTATTGGTGGTAAACTTCGATCATCGTTAAAATCTACGATACAACCAGCCTTAAACATTCTAAAACGCAAAAAAATCTTAATACCCAAGAGCAGAATAATACCAATACCAAAACGGGGGGAGGGGGTTTCATACCTCTTATTTGCAGTATTAGCAGCCGCAGTTGCAAAAGCGGTTACTGTCGCAAAAACCGCGTCAAAAACGTTAGATGAAACCAAACGACACAATCAAGCAATGGAAGCAGCTCCTTAGGAAAAGGTTTATATATATATATATAAAGCAATGTAAGCGAGGTTTAGGCTTATATCTACAACCGTATTAATTAAAACTCCCTTTGAAGCTAGCACGCCACGCTTTAAGCAAAGTTGGGTTATCAAATTTTGTTGAAAAATTAAACATTCCCTATCTTAGCGGAATATATATGCGAGATAAGTTACCTACATTAATCCATACGAATGAATGTGGCATCGTGAATCTGGATGATCAAAATAACAAGGAGACACACTGGACGGCTTACATCAAGCGCAATGGTCATATTACATATTTTGATAGCATACATAGGAGATATTAAGCCACCCTTAGAATTAATTCGCAATTTTAAAGGTGATGGTGTCAGAAACATGACTTTACCAAGGTTCAAAACTTCAATACATACAATTTCGGTCAGTTAGTCTTACAATTTTTATATGACGGTTTGTTTTGATTGACTGTAGTGTTTACTTGATCGTAATGTCGTACACATTTACAGTTCCGGTACAAGCTGTATCTTGCAAGCGAGCTTTAACCCGCCGATTTATCTTGATAATGAGTCGGAATATGTAATGGGGTTGACTAGTTTTGAAATCTTTCAATATTATACAGAACATTACTTCCAATAATAACCAACTCATAATTGGAGAAGCTAAAATTACAATACCACCAGGATCATACGAAACCACGGATGTGAATAAACATATAAATGATACAGTGAAGAGTTTAGGAATATTTATTAATTTACGAGCAAATATTAATACTATGAAATCAATTATGAAAGCAACACATTACATTCACTTCAATGTAAAAAATTCTACAGGACCTATACTGGGATTTAACAAAACAGTTTAAAAGGGTCTAGCATTGCATACCTCAAAATCCTATTAACATCGTCAAAATTAGTTTATTAATTATCGAGTGCAATACAAGCGAGAGTTTTAAAAATGGTGAGTCATCACATATTATTCATCAATTCTTTCCCAGTGCACCAGCGGGATTCCCCTCTACATGTCATCTATTTACCTATAAATACATCCACTATTTTAACCATAACACTTAAAATAGTAGACCAAGACAGAGATCTCATCAGTTTTAACGGTGAAGTCATAACAATAGGATTACATTTAAAAAGAAGATGGTGACGCGGTATAACAAATGTGCATGTAACCATAGCAAGGCAAACTGTAAAAGATCGGAGTGTGGAAATGTGAGAGTCAGAAAACGTTCGGTGCTCAAAGCAATGATAGGGCACAATAGAGCATACTTGCAAAGTCTTGATTTTACAGTAATACAATGAGTATATTAAACGTGAACGAAAAAGTTGTCGTTAATAATGCTATAGCAAATTCCGAACTACACACCCATAAGCCATATACTACGAGATTTAGAAACCATGAACTCAGAATGCCCATTCAGGAAGACGTGCACTTTACCATCAGAAAGTTATGTCTACGTAGAGGGAAGATTGTTGAGGGAGGATGGTACTGCCTCTAACACAGCATGGTTTATTTATAATGCCGTTGCATTCTTATTCAGTGAAACTAGATACTAAAGGAATGGAGTAGTGATACATTCCGTGACTAAGGTTGAATTAACGTCTACAATGAAAGGATTGGTATCATTGACACCTAAAGGTGTCGCTCGTCATAAAAATGCGGGTTGGTTTCCTATCTCAAATGGCACACTAACAAATGCGTTAGGGTATTTTAATGTTGCGAATTTGCGAATGCTACTTGACTTTGCGAAAAATTACAATAAAGTGATTTTGATCAGGAGAGAATTCGTTTTAACTCGCAGTAACATTGATACCGAAGCAGTAATTTCAACTAATCCAGATGAAGTTAACAGACAAGTTAACATAAATCAAGTATATTGGGAAGTTCCGCACATCATTCCAGCATTAGTGGAGGAATTGGCGCTAACGAAGTACATTGATAAAAATTCAAATACTCCAGTAGCATTCAGAAGTTGGAAAACACACATCCAGCCGTTCTAACAACAGAAAAAGATACATGGGCAATTAAAACATCGACTAGTGCAGAAACACCTAGATACGTTATCATAGGATTTCAAACGGGGCTAGAAAATAACGTTTCTTAAGATATGAGCAGATTCGGTTAATGTGCATTAAAGAATATTAGGGTTTTCTTTAATACGGACCGTTATCCGTATGACAATTTAAACGTTAATTATGATAACAATTGCTTTGCTACAGTGTATGAAATGTTTGCTAAATTCCAAGTGTCATATCAAATAGATGGTCAACCATTAATCACATCTAATCAATTTACGACAGTCGCACCATTGATAGTGATAGACTGCTCAAATCAAAAGAAGGTTTTGCACTCTAAAGCAGTAGTACTTCGTGTAGAATTCGAAATAGCAATCAAGATAACCGCGGATACGACAGCACACTGTGTTATACTCCGTGATCGATTAGTTACGCATAACGCGTTAACCAAAGCAGTAAAACAGCTGTAATACGATGCCAGTCATAGTCGATGTACAAGGGTTTAAATTTCAAAAGCTCTATACCGAAAGAACCCGCAATTTTTAATGGAACACAGGTCTGTCACCACATGTTTAAATTACTATATTCATGGCATACGTTAGATTAGCAGCCGTCAAGCTACTTGCTTAACTCTTATCCGGGCAACTGGGGTCCAACGGACCCACGCGGTGTTACAAATGGGCATATCTCGATTAATATTTAATTTTTGACAAAATGCCGGCATGGTTTTCATGAAAATAGTATTAATTAAGTTTTCCTTTCGTCAAAAGTGGTAAACTTGATCTACTTTTCAATAAATAATTATCGTTATATAAAACTTACGTAACCGAGCAATGTTAGTCCAATGGACCCTCGCGTGGTGGTTACAATTGATGCATCTCATGCATATAGTATTTTCATAATTGATTACCTATTTATCAGAATAATTAGCGGATTTGAGAGTTACTTTGTTTTCAAGGCTAATTGTTATGAAAAATACAATTAGTATAGAATGTTTGTAGAGTAATCTAAGTCATTTGGCAGTTAGATAATGTTCAAGTTAGTCTTTTAGTCATTACCGACTTATGGATTATGAGTAATTTGCTATTAGTGGTGAATTTAGAATATCTATTTGTAATTGTATTTTATTCAAGAATTTGGATTTTATTTTCAAAGAATGTAATTAGTCTGGAATGTTGGTTATTGGCAAAGATAACAGTTTTAGTTGGATAGTAATTACCTTGGAATTTATTTAGTATCCTTCCCTTGCTGTATACTATATATACATATACATATAATATATATATATATATATATATATATATATATATATATATATATATATATATATATATTATATATATATATATCCAGTTATTTAATATTAGGGAACTATTCGTATTTTTGTAAACGAAGCGCAAGTAATGCAAGGACAACAAAGGCAATGTTGTGAAAAATGCTATAAAAACGTTTGTAATCAACATTCTGTCACTGCTATTATCTGTAATAGCTGCAATAAATAGTTTTCTTTTATATAATAATGTTTATGTAAGCTTAATTTGTAAATATATTCCATTAACTACTACAAGAGAGTAATGAAAAAGGTATCTAAAGAAGGTGGGTCCATCGGACCCACACTGTCCGGTTGCGTTACTGAAAATACTTGCCCGGATAAGAGTTAATGCATAATCAACACTATATAAAATGGGAAGAGGGGTATACACTACCACACTAAATTCGAAGAATTCTCAGTCGATTCAACCAACAATACTATCTACGTCAAGGTTGGAGAGAAAGCGGATTACACCAGAAAATATGTTACATAACCCGTTAATGAACTTGATAAACATCGTACCCTTCATGCCTTACAACCAGTTTTTACTATGATTGTCAACCATTATGTAACTGCGCTTTGTCTAATGTTTACCATTTACAATACTTATGTAATGCAGTAAAACTTGTACGTACACTTTTTTTAATAAAGAAATTGTAAATGTATGTTACGTTTATTTCTTTTATATATCACACAATATGAGTACATACTGTATATATTCTCTCGGTAATGAATTCTTACATAATATTATTATAAGTATTTCACAAAAATGTTCCTACATTAAACTAGCGGAACTGGCATGATGTATCGTTATTTTACAAATTATTATCATATATGAATATATATTTTCTTATGAAAATGTACCTAAACTTTCACCATTATTACACATAATAAGATACTTATCTTGTTTGGCTTTTTGAAAATGAATACAAACATGCATATAAACATGACATAAATAAAAATAAAAATAAAATAATACAGTTAAATCTAACAAAGAAATGGATTTGTCAACAATTGCAAGTGCTATTAACAATGAAAAGCATAATGCAGTACGTTTTTTTTAATTCTTATTTTAATTTCAACTACTTATGTTAAATTATAATGGTGCGGTAAATTAACATATAATTGGTAAAGCATTTGCTTCAAGGTCTAGGAAAAACTCAGCAAAAAACCTAGACATTCCCAAAGTCAAAATCAAGACGTACCATTATGCCTTTTTTTAATTATAAGATGCCAAAACGTAAACGGAAAAATCTAAACGGAGATTTTCTTCTTGTCTTTTAAAATTTTTCGGGTGTTTATATATCTCAATAGCTTCACGTTGTAAACGAACATAATAATGGATTTGTCTTGACAATTTTTCCATATTGCTACCGCAGACTTCTCTGTTTAGTCTAATCTATAAAATCTCATATATTCTTTACGTCTTGTATCAAATCTACGTTTTGTGGTTACATCGTGTACTTTTCCACATGAACAAGATAACTTATTTACTCCGGAAGATGATAATGGGCTTGAAACGTATTTAGGTGATCTTAAATGTTCTTAATTTTTCTTGTAGGTTTAAAAATAGCCCTAATGCCATATTTAATTAGGATTATTTTCAATTCTATCTTTAACATTAGCTATTAACGGAAGAAAAGCAATACCAACATTAAAATTGACTCTTCTTTAAAATTACGTCTAGAATGTGTAATAACATCATTAATATCTGTAAGTGAATATCCAGTATATTTTAAGGATTTTGTTATGTATATTCATCCTTCAAAAATTCAGGGTCACAAATTCGTTTTGCTGGATCTACTAAAGATTTAATTACACCAATTTTTTGACGTGGATGGTGTTGGATAATTTATGAAGGTATCTATCAGTGAGTGTCGGCTTTCTGTAAACCTTAAAAAATAGTGAATTATTACTTGTAGATATTAATATGTCAAGAAATAGTAAACATCCATTAGTTTCTTTTGCCATAGTAAACTGAATGCTACGATGTATACTATTTATAAAAACCAAATCTCATGCAATGCCTCTTCTTCATTTCTCCAAATAACAAATGCGTCATCTGCGTATCTATAGCAAACTGAAGGTTTTAGGTGTATTTTGTAACGCTAATATTTCAAACTTTACCAAGTAAAAATTTGCTATTTCAGGGCTAAGGGGACTACCCATTGCTACACCATCAATCTGTTCATGCAATAGTCTCTTCTAGAGGCACTTTTGTAAAAAGTGAAATAATATCAAAACTGATCATTATATCACCCTCTTCAATTTTGAAAGTATGCATCTTTTCAACAAAGTCGGCAAAATTTTGAATGTAATGAGGTGTTTTACAATATGAGGCTGTAATAAAATGTGAGGCAAAGATTGTATGTAGGAGAACCAATTGTACCAACAATGGGGCTTAAAGGAATGCAAACGTAAACGTAAAAGTAAACGTAAACGTAAACGTAAACGTAAACGTAAACGTAAACGTAAACGTAAACGTAAACGTAAACGTAAACGTAAACGTAAACGTAAACGTAAACGTAAACGTAAACGTAAACGTAAACGTAAACGTAAACGTAAACGTAAACGTAAACGTAAACGTAAACGTAAACGTAAACGTAAACGTAAACGTAAACGTAAACGTAAACGTAAACGTAAACGTAAACGTAAACGTAAACGTAAACGTAAACGTAAACGTAAACGTAAACGTAAACGTAAACGTAAACGTAAACGTAAACGTAAACGTAAACGTAAACGTAAACGTAAACGTAAACGTAAACGTAAACGTAAACGTAAACGTAAACGTAAACGTAAACGTAAACGTAAACGTAAACGTAAACGTAAACGTAAACGTAAACGTAAACGTAAACGTAAACGTAAACGTAAACGTAAACGTAAACGTAAACGTAAACGTAAACGTAAACGTAAACGTAAACGTAAACGTAAACGTAAACGTAAACGTAAACGTAAACGTAAACGTAAACGTAAACGTAAACGTATACGCAAACGCAAACTCAAACGCAAACTCAAACGCAAACGCAAACGCAAACGCAAACGCAAACGCAAACGTAAACGTAAACGTGATAAACGTATAGTGTTCAGAGTGCACAAGCATACCTTCACTCATGCGCGCGCGTTATATTAAATGTTTTTCTTACCCCTACCCCAAATAAAAAATGGCGTCTGTAACAAACCCCCTAATACATTATACTACCCACACACTTCCAAGGGATGGTGTAAGATCAAAATATGCAAAAAATGTCTAATCGATTTTCAATTAGAACAATCTGGGTCAATTAAACCGTTATTAGGTTGATACGAGATGTTTCCCTTTTTTCTACAAATATGTACCGCAATATGCAATCAAGCACAAACGATTTTAATAAAATAATTTACATTAAGACATATATATTTTTAATGAGATAGTACACATTATAAATGGTATACGTCCTAGTATTCGATTTGTCATTAGGACTATTTTTAAACCTACAAGAAAAATTAAAGAACATTTAAGATCACCTAAAGATGTGTCAAACCCATTATCATCTTCCGGAGTGTATAAGTTATCTTGTTCATGTGGAAAAGTATACATTGGAACCACGAAACGTAGCTTTGATACAAGACGTAAAGAACATGAGATTTTGTAGATTAGGTCAACCAGAGAAGTGTGCGGTGGCTGACCATGCCTTGAATAATCTGAATCATGGCATTTAATTTGACAATATGGAAATATTGTTAAGACAAGCTCATTATTATGTTCGTTTACAACGTGAAGCTAATAATTTTGATAGGCAAGAAGAAAATTTCCGTTTAAATAGGTTTTGGTGTCTTATAATTTAAACAATGCATTATGATACGTCTTAATTCTGATTTTAATTTTAACTTTTGGTATGTCTAGGTTTTATGCTGTGTTTTTCCTAGACCTTGAAACAAATGCTTTACCAAGTATATGTTAAATTACCACAGCACTATAATTTAACATAAGTAGTTGAAATTAAGATAAAAATTAAAAAACTAAAAAAAAAAAACGTTCTGCATTATGCTTTTCATTGTTAATAACACTTGCACGTGTTGATAAAGATATCTCTTTGTTAGATTTAACTGGATTATTTTATTTGATGTCATGTTTATATTTGTGAATGCTTCTGTCATTTTGAAATTGAAGTTTGGCTGACGTTTTTCATTGTTAGCTTTCGCCGTTAGAGGGTGTTCTGATTTGTCATCTTTTTTGACCTAGTTATTCTTTACTAAAATTTAATTCTATAGTTGGTTTATACATTTCTCAAACTGCAATATTAATAGCAGGCTGATGTTTATGTTTTAATTTTTCAACTTTGACAAAATTTTTTACATCTTTAACAATTTTAACAGATATTACTACTGACGAAAATAAGTGTTATCGAAACGTTTAGATGGAATGAATTAAAAACCCAAAAAGATAAGTATTTTAGTACACATTATAGTTTTTTTTTTAAATTTAAATTGTGAAAACTAGAAAAAATCAATGTAATTGTTAAAATGTGAAATATAGAAAAATATGTAAATATAAAAGATCAACATCCTGCAACTATACTTAAAAAGAATTGAAACTATTGAAAGCCAGTTCGCTTAGAACGTGAAATTTTGAAAAAAATTAACGTACTGGAATTTTACATACCTAGAAATTCAAATCTACTATAAAAATTTAAATTAGAAGTGGAAATAATATAAATTTCCTTGTTAAAAGTAACTTAACAAACACTCTGGTTCAATTAAATCATTAGCGAGACGGGTCTTATTATTTTCTACAAAAAATTTTAATTGCAGTATATAACAAAGCGTAACTTTTAATAAAATATTTCGCATTAGAATATTTATATTTTAAATTAGATAATACAAATTATACTTTATTTTTGAAAGTTTAACTTGGGACTAAAAGTAGAAAAAAATCACTTTAATTCTTAAACTTTGAAGTTTAGAAAAAAATTGTAAATGTGTAAGTTTAACATACTGGAATTACACTTAAAACGGAATTAAAATTATAGAAAGTCGTCAATGCGCTTAGAATGTGAAATTTAGAAAAAAAATTAAATATAATAGATCATACTGGAATTCTACTTAAAAGAAATTAAGAAACTTGAAAAAATCTATACAATTTATGACCCATATTAAAATGTAAATTTTAGAAATAATATTCAAATATAAAAGGTTAATGTACTGGAATTATACTTATATAGGAATTCAAATCTAACTCTTTCTTTATTAGAAGTAAGTCAACAAACATTCTGGTTCAATTAAATCAATACCTAGTACGTAAATAAACGAAATGATTCTTATTATTTTCTTTAAAAACATATAATGCAGTATATAACAATGCCTAATTTTAGTACAAACTATACTTTTTTTTTAAGTTAACTGGGGATTAAAACTACCAGAAAAGTTAGTTTAATTCTTAAACCATGAAATTTAGAAAAAATATGTTTAACATACTGGAAATACACTTAAAAAGGAATTAAAATTTTAAAAACCTTAGAATGTGAGATGTACAAAAAAAAATATATAAAATAAATTAAAAACTTGAAAAAGATCTATATAATTTATGATCCGTCACAAAATGTGGAATTTAGAAATAATGTTTATATACAAAAAAATTAACGTACTGCAAATTTACATATTCAAATCGAAATTCTACATTACTTTAAAAATTTTTAAAATGTAATATTTAGAAAATAAACATTACAGATTGGCATAAAGAAATTCTAACTAAAACTTATTTAAACAATTGCTATACACATTTAAATCAGAATTTGGAAAATTTTTTTTTAAACAGTTAAAGTAGATCATAAATTAAATTTATTTAATGAATAATTCTCAAAATGTAAACCTAATTGCTTAACAAAAAAGTCAACTTACCTTGGTACTTCTTATATAACCTAAAACATGTTTAGATTAGCATAAAGAAATTCTAGTTAAAATTGATTTAAATAATTGGCTATACCAATTTAAATTAGAATTGGAAATATAATTTACATTGACGAATAAAAAAAGCAAACTTACCGATTTCCAACGTTTCGTTCTTGATCCATCTAAAAATAATTAGTATTGAAATACATGCAGCTATATAATATATATATATATATATATATATATATATATATATATATATATATATATATATATACACATATACAATGTGTCCGCTAATTAATGGTACACAGCAAAACTGGATATTCCTTGGGTAAAAATATTGCGATTTAGAAAAACTTAACTTAGTCCAAAAGTTGATCATAACCGAGATACAGGGTGTTAAAGTGTTAATTTGCAATTCGTTTTTTCTTAATAATTCATCAACAGGGCGACATAACGGCACAAAATTAGATATGTGGGGGTTTTCGGGGGTGAGAAATTCAAATCCGTTCTTATTTTGGACGCCACTTGTAGAGGCCGCCACTTACAGTACATTACATCTATTAAAAATGACCTAATTTTTTTGTATCTCCCTGTATTAGCCTAAATATTAAATATTAAAGATTATGAATTTTCCATCTTTTTTCATGTCTCTCCGAGTGACCGTTTTCAAGATATTTGCGTATAAATTATTCAGTTCACCTTTTCAAATTCCACATAAAAATGTTGCTTGAAGTAAGCTGTGATTAAATCAGATGCAATAATAAATGCTATAATTGTAAATGTCAAACTTTATGGGTGTTTGTTGATATTTTGTACGTTTTTTTTTTTATTTTTATAACTGTGTACAGAATGCCCAGACATAATGAGTTTTCAAATGAAGAAATGCGTGATATGATTTGTGTATACGCGCAGAAATTATTTAATGGACGTAGGGCGCATCGAAGGTATTTGGAAATGTATCCACGACGGAAACAGCCAGATTTTAAAATTTTCAAGAATCTCTATGATCGACTGGGAGAAAAAGGCTCGTTTCGTCCCAAACGAGATTCTACAGGACGCCCTAAGATTATAACTCCTGACCAGGAAGATGAAATTCTGATTCGTGTAGCTGAAAACGGTGAAATAAGCACAAGACACCTTGCTGCGAGAACTGGCTTAGGTAAGTCCACTGTTCACAAAATTCTTATTGAAGAGGGACTGCATCCATTTCATTTCACGCCTGTACAAAATTTACTGCCAGCTGATTTGCCAGCTAGACTGGAATTCGTTCGTTTTTGTCGTATCCAGCACAATGCCGACCCATTGTTTTTAGACAAAATATTATTTACCGACGAAGCAACCTTTACACGTAGAGGCGTTTTTAACTTTAGGAACAAACATTCGTGGGATTCAGAAAATCAACATTTAGTAGCCGAACATCACTTCCAACATGAATTTAAAATTAATGTTTGGTGCGGCCTTATTGGTAACCATGTATTGGGTCCCTTCGAATTACCTACTAATTTAAACGGCGAAATCTACCTTAATTTTCTGCAAACTCAGTTACCCGAGTATTTTGATGATTTGTCCCTAGAACTAAGACAAAACATGGTGTTCATGCAGGATGGAGCCCCTGCACATTTCTCTAGACGTGTCAAAGACTATCTAAATGTTCAATTTCCTCATACCTGGATAGGTCGTGGAAGCCAGACGCCTTGGCCGCCTCGAAGTCCCGATTTTAATCCACTTGATTTCAGTTTTTGGGGGTATTTGAAATGGCTCGTGTATAAAGAAACAGTGAACACTCGAGAAGAATTATGGCAGAAAATTGTAAATACTGTCGAACAGTTTCGAAACGATCAGTTATTATTTAGTATAAGATGGTCGTTCAGCAGACGGGTTCTCAAATGTATTGAAGTGAATGGTAATCACTTTGAACAGTTATTGTCGAAAGATGCACTCTTTTTTTATTAAATGTTAATATTTTTGTATTGTAGTTTTCTTGTTGTTATTTATGTAGTAATTATAGCATTTATTATTGCATCTGATTTAATCACAACCTAGGCACTTCAAGCAAAATTTTACATGTGAGAATTTGAAACGGTGTACTGAATAATTTATACGCAAATATCTTGAAAACGGTCACTCGGAGAGACATTTACAAGGTATAACTTTTTTTTGTAAAAAAGATGGAAAATTCATAATCTGTAATATTTAGGCTAATACAGGGAGATACAAAAAAATTAGGTCATTTTTAATAGATGCAATGTACTGTAAGTGGTGGCCTCTACGAGTGGCGTCCAAAATAAGAACGGATTTGAATTTCTCACCCCCGAAAACCACCGCATATCTAATTTTGTGCTGTTATGTCGCCCTGTTGATGAATTATTAAGAAAAAACGAAATGCAAATTAACACCCTGTATATATATATATATATATATATATATATATATATATATATATATATATATATAAAATCAAAGACACCTCCTACAACGACCGTTGTAGTTGAGACACAGGGAATCGGTCAAATAGTGGTAAACAGGTATTAATTAACCAATTTAGAGGGTAATCCTCATTATATTTATATCTATATTTCGCGACTGATTTGGTAGCTTCATCAGGAATACTGAAAGTTAATTATAACAATTAATATTTGTACGTTCGCGAATCAAGGACAACTTACATATGTCGAGGTAATCACTAAAAAACTAGTTACTAACATCCAACACAACTAACAATTAAAATACACATGGGACAACCATGTTATAAACATTTAATGCGACAGAATTTATGGCAAAGAGATAACGTGAAGAACCTTGATAAACTTATACGCCCCAAATTTAAAATTTCTTAAATTTTGTTATATACACAGTGAAACTTATTTTATATTAATAACTAAGTAAAAAATTGTTATTAATGCAAAACTACAATTATATATAATTTTAATGCTGACAATATGTAGGTATACAGGTTACTCAAGTTTTCACGTCACTATTTGCGTTCATGCTGTTAAGTTGATGATTGATGTGACACATTTCTAAGATTAATCTCCTTTTTTTGTTTTTTTCACATGTTAGAATTTTGGTTTCTTCGAAATTCATGTTATGGTCATGCACATTGCCATGATTTGCGAGAGCACAAGCTTTAGGTTTAATCTTACTGTCACTTTTATGTTGGGTAATTCTGTTCCTTGGTCTTTGTGTAGTTTGTCCAACATATATCTTTTGACATTGAGAACCAGGAATGGAATACACTTCATCACTTTTATTGTATTTATTTGTTTTGTCTTTAATAACACTAAAAAGTTTGTACACTGTGTCTATGTTAAATTTAGCAATTTTTACTGGTAAGTTTTTACAATTTTTTTCTATTAAATGAGTTAAACCTTCTATATACGGAAGTTTTTTAAATTGAATTATTTCCTTACTATTGTCACTATTGTTCTTGTATAAATTGGTTTGTGGATGGTTGTAAATTAACCTCTTCAAAAAACTTTTTGGATAATTATTGTTGATTAGTAACTGGATCAATTTCTTGAAATTTTTTTCTTTTAAGGATTCATGACAAATATTTTTTATTCTATTTTTAGTGCTAACACTAAGTTCACTTTATGATTTAGAGGATGATTGGAATTATAATTTAAGTATCTACCAGAATTGGTGGGTTTTTGGTACCAATCAAGTATAATATGATTAGACTCATTTCTGATAACCTTAGTTTCTAAAAAAATGGACTGAATTGTCAATCTCTCTTTCAATTGTAAAATTAATATACTGATCATAACACAGCCCAACACATATTTTGGTGCAGGGGTTTATGTAACTGTTTTTATGTAATGTTTGGGTGCAGAATCCAAAACTGCCGTCAGATTTTTTCTATCAGATCTAGTTTTTGAGATATGCTATATTGACCTTTTTTTTAGAAAGAAATCATCTTATTTTTTAACTCATACATTTTACATTATTACCATTATATTTTTTGTAAGAGTCCTCTTATATCGTTACAGAATACCAGGTTATTTTCCTCAGAGTACAACGGCAGCAGCTCCTGATGTCTTTTACGATAAAATGTAATATTGGTATCTGGCTGAAATAGATTCTTCTCATTTAATCTGGAGGCGAGTAATTCAGAAGACTCCTTTGAAAGGTTCAGGTCTCTAATGAGATCGTTCAGTTCTTGTTGACTGAAACGTTGGGGACTTCCTAAATTCGCTTCAAAATCACTGTCATTTTCTGATTCTATACATTGCACTTCATCAAAGTTTGATGATTCCGGAAGCCTAGGCAAACTGCTGAATGATGGAATGGGCATTTCATCACTATGCGGTACAGGCCTCTTAGCTGAGTCTAGATCAGGATATTTCCATTTCTGTCTATTGTTCCGATTGATGCCTTTGATATTTACGAGACAAAAATAGCAGTCATCGTGATGGTTTCTTGATTCCCTCAAACCATTGGTACTCCAAACTTTAGGCACTTTTTCTTTCCGATTGTCCACTGACAAATGTTTTACATACGAAATGTGGCGCCCAAGATTTATCCTGGTCTCCCAAGTGAACGCCAAAATAGGCCAGATAACTTCTTTTCACAAACTCAGAAATAGGTTTTCTACTTTCTTGAAAGTGTACTCCATACATAGCAAAAAACGTCTGGATGATTCGCACAGCTACGTCTGCATTTGGATGCCATGATTTCAATTAAATGTTTTATCACTAAAGAATATCAAATGATACCACAATTTTACCTATGTAAATTGAATAGGAAACTGTGCCATGTACAGCAGAGATACGAGGTATGATAGCCGGGTATTAATTAGTTTTTGAGGGGGCAGCTATAAGAATGTTGGATTTTACGCTAATAAATAAATACCAAGTAACTCAAACTGGCTAATTAGATTCTAATGTCTTTATATAAACTGTTCCTAGTAAAGCAGAGATATATACGAGGTAATATGGCGTACTGATTAGTTTTTGATAGGAGTATTGGAAAGTTGGGTTTTACACTAATGAATAAATATACCAAATAACTCAAACTAGCTAATTAGACTTTAATTATCTAGGTATGAAATTTCACTTTTGTCCTCCAAAGATGTCATAATTTCATTATTTTTACGTTTTATCAGAACTAAGATCAATTAGCCTGTATCTCAAAAACTAGAGCTGCTACAAAAAAAAGCCAGATATTTTTGGAATCAGCACATCAAAAATATCCAAAATCAGTTCTTAGTTTTCCGGCACCAAGAAAAAAAATGTATTTTGTTGGGCTGTGATAATTATTAAAAACATTAAGGATGTCAAATTCAGTACCTTCTGGTATAGCACAAATGATATCTACGTATTGAAAAATGAATGGTAGCTGAAATTGTAAATTATTATAACAGACCTGAAGTAAATCATTCATAATAATGTCATATTTATATATACATATATATATATATATATATATATATATATATATATATATATATATATATATAGTAGAATACAGAAGCACTAACATTTTACAGTATATAACAAATAAAATTATTTGCGAACAATTAATATAAAAAGAACTTACCAAGTATATTTCGTGTGCTAACAGTTCACTTTCTTCAAGTACTTTAAATTATTACCGAAAAAACAAGGAAAAGGCCACGTATTTCATTCCCTCCTCAAGGGGGAGGGCGGGCTACTTGAGCTTTCCGAGCTCCTGTAGCCACAATCATGGATTCCTAGCATACATAGATACATTACGTATATATGCACGGTGGGATTAAGTATGGGTGTGGTCAGGATAGGATCGGAAGGAACGGAGTTAGGGTTCTGAGGAGGAAAATACTACTCCAGCATTCGCCTAAGTAGCTGCACATGGTGTGCATATACGCAGTGACCATGCCGCTAAATGTGTATAAGGAAAACCCCATAAAAAAAACTCATACAAGGTAGACGGTAACGGGAATCGGACCCATTACCTCCCGAATGCTAAGCAGGTCGTGTCACCAATACTTTACCAGCTCGGTAAATTATTACCAAAAATCTTGCTTATTTATACTGAAAGACAAGGTTGTAGCTGCTCTTTTGTATCTATATATAAAATTAAACACCTGTTTTCAATACCTACACTTTGTCGTTAAAAATTTAATATTTGATTACATATATAGAACTTGCTTTTCACCGATGTACTTTATGCATTTTACACTTAATTTGCATATTTCAATAGCAGCATTAAATATCTATAATTCTGCTTTATTATGAGTTAACCATTAAATTAGAAACTTGTATATACAGTACCATCAAGCTTAGAAACGACCCGGAAAATATATCAACTAATTTTAATAACAAACGCCAACAACCAATCAGCGGTTGTGATTTACTTAGTGTACACTCTCTGTAAAATACATATTTTAAAAAATTTGTTTGTCAGTTCCCGCTTTTTAGTTTTCCTTAACTTCTTTGTATGTATTTCATTTTGCTTCCAGTTTCATCTCTTACCTACTAAATCGTCTTTTTAAAGACGCGTCATATATTAATACATAAATATTGGTAAATAAATATGCTGTTATTGTCACATAATTTATTAGCATTTATGTTATTAAATCAGTTTACAAGTGTATGTTGTTTATTTTATGACAAATTAAGAAAGCCTAATTGTCATTTGTGCTATTTTAGGTGTACTAAAACATGAGTTCGCGTGGACTCCGAAGCGAGTAATATCATTTGAATGTCTTCGAATTTTTCGATCAACACCAAAGAACTGGTTGCTGGAGTTTTCTTGTGCATAAGCGTAAATGTTTGGATGGATTAAGTTCATTATCTATAACATTTACTTCGAAGGTTGCTTTAATTATTCTTTGTTGACATTATATTTTCAATTTGAATTGCTTTGAAATATCTGTGTGTAACTTGCAAATACAAATACAATTATAAAAATAAATCTGGTTCCTGTAATAACACATATACTGGTAGTTAGGCAACCAATGTTACGAAACTGTATGTCACAGTTTCTTCCGTTTTCAATTTTGAAAAGTTCGCCAAATGAATTTCTTTGTACTTGTACTTATGAATGTACATTGAAAACATACAGCTGCCTTGGTTGTGCCTTCCCGTGGCGGTTCTAAGTTTGGTGTAACTATATGGCAATTATTAATACATGCCAATTATTAATACGAATTAAGTAAGACTTCATTTACATTTATTTTAAGAATACTTTCGGTATGAAACCCGAATTAAAACTTCATCATTTTATATTTTATTACATAAAACAATATATGTATATATATATATATATATATATATATATATATATATATATATATAGAGGAGATGGCAACTCACAACAGCTCTACTACAAAATGGATTCACAATGAGAAACATCCGGAACGCGTCAAGACCAAGAAATAAGAAACCCACCGAAGAGGAGGAACCACCGACAGCCAAGGCCACACTTCCTTATGTAAAGGGAACTACAGCCAAAATTTCAAAGATCCTCAGCAAACACAACATAAAGACAACGTTCAACACGGACAGAAAAATATCATCAGTGCACCCAACACCTAAAACCAAAATCGACTTGGAGGACCAAGGAGTCTACAGCATCCCCTGCTGGACATGTGACAAAGTGTACATAGGACAAACAAACAGACGGATCAACGTTCGACGAGAGGAACACAAGAATGGTGTCGAGAAGAATATAGCTACATCATCGTTAGCCCAACATGTCAACATCACACAACATCGCTTTTGAAAACACAAAGATGGTAGCCAGCATTACTCATGCGGCAAAAAGAACTATTCGAAAGGCGATCGAGATTGAGAAACGGGAACAGAACTTTAACACACGAGACGATTCCCAAAGACTGCCTAATACATGGAAGATAACACTAGCAGAACATCGTCACACAAGGAAACGATCACCCGAACCAGAACCATCCATACCAACATCATGCACAGCAGCACCACCCAACACCGAGAAAGAGAAATCAGGGGAAACAGTTGAAGCAGTGAAAGTACACAACACCAAATATAAACAGGAGACAGGACAGCAGGACCTCAGTTCGATTCGGGTAATAAGGAGCCGAACAAATCAGTTGGAGAAGGTGAAAACTTGAAAATGGCAAATGAGACTTTGCCGAAACGTCGTTTTTGTACTGGCAGGAGTCAGACACGAGACAATGCCCGGATAAACACTGTTGTTTATCCGGGCATTGTCTCGTCTGCTGGTGATGTGTCTGACTCCTGCCAGTACAATCTATATATATATATATATATATATATATATATATATATATATATATATATATATATATATATATATACACTTCCACTATATTAATGGTAAATACCAATGACCTGTTTTTTTAATTGCAATTTTTAACTTACGCATTTTTACGTCATTTCTTTTTTTTTGTATAACAGCAGTTAATTATAGCTCTATTTTTTTTCTTTCTTTTACAGTTCACTCAGCGGCAGGGTTAATTTCCACATCTGATAATCCAGCGTAAGGATGATGTAATGAAACAGAGGTGATAAGGGCCTTTTGCACTTGTACTAATGTTTTATTACTAAAGAAAATTATATATCTGAATAATAAACTGATTACATTTGTATATGTACATATCTATGTTTCTACAACAAATAAATATATTAAAATATTTTCTTTTTTGTATTGTTTAGTGTAGAAATTGTGTGGTATTACACAATCGAAAAACTTTTTGAGCTGGCCTTGGCGAAATGAGATAGCTATGTGACCATTAGTAGGTAGGGCTCGCATATGGCCTTGAGAATGTGTAACCTTCAAAATTTGTAAGACGCGAATGATCTTAATATTGTGAAAACTTAGGAAAGTGGGACCTTGGGAAAGTAGCGCACAAGAATAACCTTGCTATTGTGTAACCATGTGTAAGTGGGACCTTGGGAAAATAGCGCACACTAATGACATTGCTATTGTGTAACCTTGGGCAAGTGGGACCTGGCGAATATACCTTGAGAATATGGGCCCTTGAAAATGTGGTGTGTTCCAAAAGTCTCCAATCTTACCTACTTACGTTGCAAATGCTTAGCTTAAACGCACCAATCGTATTTGATAGCAATCCCCTGTGATGGTTTCATTCGGTATGAGTATATTAAATTAAACCAAACTTAGCTAATTCCACCAAATACAGGGCAGAAGCTTCAAACTGTAAATATTCCGCTTTGACGACTATGCTAATGCGTGAGCGGACTCACCCCGCGATTTTCTAGGTTTACTGTTACCCTAGTGCACCGACTTTGTTTTTGAAACGCTTAATCCAATCTCTGAATGTTGTTTTTGACGGATCATGGTGACGGTGGGTCTCAAAGAATTCTGTGTTTCACCAGCAGAGTTTTTTTAAATAATTACCAGTATATGCTTTTTTTTGCACGAAACTCGACATATTTGACATTGAGCTACCAAAGCTTACTTATAGATCAGTTACAGCACAAACTACACGCACACAGTTCTGTTATAGTCGGTCAAATGGATATAGCGAAAACATATTAGTGATTATATGATTAATGCTGGTCGGGAGGATATGTATATTTTTGTTGTTCGAACATATGACATATCGGTTAGAAGGTAAGTGTGCGTTTAGTTTGTCTGATCGCGGGCGGTGAACTATGGAAAATAATCTATGTTACATCCGTTTTAAATTCGGATACCTGTGTCAAAAAGGGATAACAATAGCGTGAAACGTGTTTAGTGCCGTACAGAAAACGTATATTTAAAAGCGTAACACTCCAAATATTTTACTTATTTTTACGTGCATCCAGAATTGCACATTATATGCATCATTAAAAGGAAATCTGTGTCTTCTAAAAGCTGGTATGTAATAATGACTAGTATAGAAGGGCTGTAATGTGATTTCAATCATGCATGTAGGCGATTTATAATTACAATTAACGTCTTACTGTCACTTATAGACGTCCTTGTTGTAGTATGGCTTGGGAATACCCCAAGTATTTTCGATTGGATTGAATTGACAATGCCATGGCGGTAATCTAATTATGAAGTGGCCATGTTTTCTAATTATATTATCCAATACGTATTGCTACTCGCACTAGTACACGTTAATCACTTTCGCTCAATTAAACATTTTCCGCACATTTTTAAACAAACCGAAAGTAAGCAAGGATTCAATTCCTCTGCATTTATTAGGAATGAAATGTACCTGTTAATTAAATTCTAATTACATTATTGAACTCAAACTAAATCCTTCTTTATTTATCACATTCACATCTACTATTAGGCAAAATATTTTCGCATAATTAAGAAATTTGCGATTTATGACAAACCAAGTGAGAATCAATTTTGTAGTTAATCTGATTTTGTAAATTATCGGTCTATGAAAATTTCATACATTTACTCGTATGTAAGAGAAAAACTATTCCGATAGATAAAGGCATTCATAAGCGACAGTAAGACGTTAATTATGTTATGTTAATCACGTACCTTCACATACATGACTGAAAACACATTCAATACATCGGCAAATCACTATTACGTATGCATTTGCTCTAATGAACGCTTTCATTTTAATGATGCATGTAATGTACAATACTGTACGCACGTAAGAACGCGTAAAACATTTAGAGTGTCACTGCCATTTAAGTGGGTGTTTTGTATGCAGCTTCAAACATGCTTAGTACATTTTTGATGCACAAAAGGGATAATAATCCGATAGTTAATTTAAAATAAAGTTTTCGAAATACTTAAAATAATTAGCTGTTTTGGGTTTTCAATGATGTATTTTTGTATTCTTATTTTACACTAATCTAAACGTTTCGATAACACTTACAGTTATCGTCCTCAGTAGTAATATCATTTTCAGAGTTATTTTAACATGTTTAACAACTGCGAAAGATTTTAATACTACTGAGGACGATAAGTGTAAGTGTTATCGAAACGCTTAGATTTGATAATATAAAAATACACCATTGAAAACCCAAAAAAGCCAAGTATGTAAAATATGTATAATAATGGATAAAATTTCCATTTTCATATTTTAGAAATATACACATCAATTTGTCAAGTCACTGTACCTTGAAAGTGTCTCTTAACTGGCTTACTGGCTAGTGGAAAATTTTACACTTGTGCTCATATATTCTATGCTATTATAATATATTAAACAAGATGACAAACATCGAAACTTCCACAATTTTTAATAGTTTATACTAGTATTGACAAGTTGGTACCAATATAGTATTTAATAGTACACAAAATGTAACGGGTTTTATTAGCTCTAGGCGGTTACTGCCTCACCTAACGGCTCGCTCGTAAATACTAATACTGTCTTCCCAAATTTAAAATTAATCCTGTTATTTCTCAAAAAGTTTTTGCATTCAATTAGGTTGTTATTCTGCAAAAATCACCACGTGTAACAAACACATTAGCATTAATGTTGTGAAATTACAATCTTACAATAACAATAATTTAAATTAGCATCAAGTAATTTTCATCCATTATATTAATATTAATTAAACAACTATCGTATATAACAAGTTGTTTGTGTAACACTTTAACAGTTACGTTTTTTAGTATTATATTTACAATGATACGTACCATGAATATCCGTCCACTTGCTAAAGAGTTACAAGAAAAAGCGGTTAAAGAGTTAAATGAAGAACCAGAAAGAATAGAAGAGAATTTGGAGAAGTTCCGAGAATGGTTAAAAAAACAACCTCATTTGAATATTCCAAAAGGTAATGGTTATTTGTAAAATTATTTTGCAAATGGATTTATTATGGTTGTAAAATTTGCTCACCTTTTTTTGCAAACGTTCCTAAATAAATAATAAAATAGCATTTTTAAGAGATCTATACCATAAAAAAAACTGTTCTCATTATTTATTAATACAAAGTATTGTTTCATTAACCAATGCGCAGAAAAAGAGGGTTGGTTTTAAATGAGCTTTCCACTTAAAATCCACTCTTCTTGCTAATATGAATTCGGTCTTGGCCTTTAACTACATTGAACACGTAGTAAATTAAAAACAGGTTTGACAAGGTTTCGGTTGGATGAATCCAGTTCATGGGATGAGTACTAAAAAAGTCTTTTGAAATGAAGTTTTTGTACCTTCGTTCTGTAATAGGGCATATGCAGACCGCAAATGCATTCAAAAGCTATGCGTTTTCCGGCTTAGGCCGTCAAAAATAATACTAAATTACAATTGGTATTCGTTGTAGCGACAGAACTGATAGAATATGCGACATAATCAACATTTGACATAATACAAAGCCTAATCGCGTTGCGGTGCACGTGTACGCATCCGTTATTATGTCCGTATTAGTTCCTTAGAAACTACAAATTACATCTATAAATTATTATAAAGTCAACAAATTGGTAAGGTACCCACAAAATTCGAGTAACGAATAATTTCGCAATTGTATTTTTTAAATTATAAAATTTTTACGTGTGTGTGCGTTGCTCTAACCTAATATTACATGTGTGTAACACCCCTTTCATTAATAAAGGATTTCACTTTATATTACCTTTGCTTTGCCAGTTAGCTATATATCAATCGGATATAGGGCGGCTCGTGGTTTGAACAGATTTCTACAAACACTACTTTTATTGCCTATAAAATACACTATTCAACTTAAATCTAAAAAAATATTTAAAATATTCAACTTAACACTAAATAAAAAAACATAAAATCTGATCTCCAGGTCACCTCCAGCTGTTGAACAGGCCCGTGGCGGTTTCAGCTTAAGCACTAGAATACCTAGTGATAAAATGATTAACGTAATTCACCGGATTTGTATGGTAATAATTCGGTAGGTTTACTTTAGGTAATTTATTTTAACCCTCATGCGATTACACACTCACCCAAATTAATACTTTACAAAAACAACCTATTTTATAAGGAAATAAATCAAGACGATTGGAGTATTTAAAATTCTTCAACCTGCAATTTTAATAATGTTAAAAGGTCCTAATATATAAAAGAATATTTCGTTTATATTTATTCTGAGAATTTAACAAAGGAACTGATAACATGGTTATGCCTTCGCTCTTATATTGGTCAATAGGTCCAACGTTGCAGGACATCGGCTTTAAAATAAACATTTATCCCATTTAACAAACTGGGACTTCGGGTTCTATAATTAATTATGATTGTTGCTTTCTTGTAATGAGATACAAGGTAGCAGGACGGGAATCGTAAATTTAAAACATAAATAAACGTTTTATTTACGGGCTTTCTTTATAATGCTTTTACGAAATGGAATATTTTCGTAAGTATTTAAGATAGCATACAGGAGTTTCAGTTTTTATATGCGATGTATTTCATCGCTTCAAGTATACAAAAAGATTATTTATCTTTGTATAGAAATCAATCGAAACTTTTGCAAGATATAAAATTGCGCTTATAATTAAAGAATTGATTTTCTTTCAGGAAGTAGTTTATCAACTATTATTTTCCGGGATGCATATAAACAGATCACAATATCAATGATGTCTTATCGGGATTTTATAACGGTTTTCTTTACTTTCTCATGGAAAATTGATTGAAACAGGGGTTTGGGACGATTATTTAATCGATCAGGTGTCTGTAGTTTTTATTGGGTGTGAGTGTTCAGGTAGGTGTTTTAGGAATACCTCTAAAAGCAAAGAGGAGGATTTGTGTACAGGATATATGTTTTTCGCGGGCCTAACGCTCCAGGGAAGTGGGAGTGTTGTTTTTTTCAGACAAGTTCGATTTATAATCTAAAAGGCAGAAAAGAAATCTTTTCCAACTGGTCGGATTATTAGGATAAAGCAAATGATAACTTACCCAGATCGACTGACAGGTAGAAGTAGCAATAAATACGTCGGTTTAGTAGGTCGCATAGGACCTCAGGACGGAAGCGGTTAGGTAGATAAGATGGTTTCTTCAGGACGGCAGTGAAAAGATGAGATTGTTCCAGGACGGGAGCGGAAAGATAGACAGGTAGAAGTAGCAATAAATACGTCGGTTTAGTAGGTGTTTTAGGAATACCTCTAAAAGCAAAGAGGAGGATTTGTGTACAGGATATATGTTTTTCGCGGGCCTAACGCTCCAGGGAAGTGGGAGTGTTGTGTGCGTGTTGTTCAGACAAGTTCGATTTATAATCTACCAAAGGCAGAAAAGAAATCTTTCCAACTGGTCGGATTATTAGTATAAAGCAAATGATAAATTACCTAGATCGACTGACAGGTAGAAGTAGCAATAAATACGTCGGTGTAGTAGGTCGCATAGGACCTCAGGATGGAAGCGGTTAGGTAGATAAGATGGTTTCTTCAGGACGGCAGTGAAAAGATGAGATTGTTCCAGGACGGGAGCGGAAAGATAGACAGGTAGAAGTAGCAATAAATACGTCGGTTTAGTAGGTCGCATAGGACCTCAGGACGGAAGCGGTTAGGTAGATAAGATGGTTTCTTCAGGACGGCAGTGAAAAGATGAGATTGTTCCAGGACGGGAGCGGAAAGATAGATAATTAGATGGTTTCTTCAGGACGGCAGCGGAAAGATAGATAGTCTAGGTCATCGGTCATCACTATTTATTTACGGCTATTTCGGGTTCTAACCCTTTATGCCTTCGTAGCATTGGTTATTTCCTGGCGGTTATGTATATTCGATGTACCTATAATAAATACAAATGCATTAAATATACTACCTTTGTTCATTGTTTGTTTCTCAAGATGATTTTCGGCCTCTTGTGCTTCATTTTATCTTGGATGTCGTAGTCCCATATTCCTTTTATTGCTAGGTTGGGATGTGCCACTAGTGCCTCTTCCAGGTTGGCTGCTGCGTTTTTTGGGAACTCCATTAAGCTGAGTATCCTGAGGTCTTCGTGTATTTGGCCGTTTCTTACGAACAAGGGTGCGTTTACTGCAATTTATTTTGTACCACCTGTAGTTGTTTTATTATGATAGGAGCGGCGTAAGCCCAGACTTCTGCGTCGTGTAGCATCATCGGCTGGACTTCCGTTTTGTAGATCAGCTGCTTGTTGTCGGTTGACAGCACGCTGTTTCTACCTATTACCGTGTAGAGTTTCTTTATCATCCCGTGTACCTTGCATCTTCGGTCGTCTACGTGGAGTTTCCATCGGAGCATCCTGTCCATTACCAGACCTAGGTATTTTATAGAGTTTTTCTATGGGATGTCTTGTCCGAACATGGTAATGTTGCGGGTTGGTTTTGCTATTCTCTTCGTGAAGAGGATGGATGTGCTTTTCTCCGGGTTAGTGGTAATGCGCCATTACTTACACCATTCTTCGAGGTCATTCGACGCCCTCTGCATAAGTCTGTCCACTTGTCCGAGGTTGCTGGATTGGGTAGTACTGCGGTGTCATCCGCATATGTTGCGAGGATGGTTCCTTTGGTCTTCAGGAGATCTGAAACATATAGGTTAAATAATTTAGGGGAAAGGGGTGGGATACTCCAGCGGTAATCCTTCGAAGGAAGAACCTGCAATGCTGCAGCTTCGTCCTGAAGCATCTTCTGGATTGGAAGGAGCGGATGACTTGGGTCATTTGGAGCGATATTCCTTGCTCCAGCATTTTATTTAGGAGTCCGTGGTGCCACACCTTGTCGAACGCTTTTGTGATGTGTAGGAACAATCCGCCGGTGTGCTTGTTCCAATTGAGGCCAGGTGCGACGTGTTCGACAACTCGGAGGGTTTGTTGGGTGGTCGAGTGGTTTCTTCGGAATCCGAATTGCTCATCCGGTAGGATTTGTAAACTATCTATCTCTTCTTGCAGTCTGACTTGGATGATCCGCTCTAAAACTTTGCCCATCGTCGGTAGTAGGCTGATGGGTCTATAGTTTTGGGGTAGGGTAGCGTTTTTACCCGGTTTCGGTATCATCACCGTGTCCGCTTCTCGTCATCTGGCCGTGAAGTATTTTGATCGTAGTATCGCAATATAAACTGCGGTGAGGTACGCTACGCCTCTTCGTGGTAGGATCTTCAGCGCTTGATTTGGAATAGCATCTGGCCCCGGTGCCTTCTTGATGTTTAGCTCCTTCGGGATGTCGTTTACCTCCTGTGGGGTGGTGTGTCGAATATTCTCCTGAATTCATTCCGCCAGGTGCTCCCTGACGAATCTGTTTGTCCTTTGTGTGTGAGCGAGGTCCGCGTTCTCGTAAACGGGGCTGCATTGTGTTTCTATGCATTCTGCGAATGCGTCTGCCTTCTCTGCGTCCGTGCACGCCATTCCATTCCTACTTCGGCGTGGTGGTGTGTTTGCATGCTCCTTTCTCAACGCCTTCGCCATCTTCCAATATGATCCGCCTTTGACTTCGACGGATTCCACTTTCGCTGTCCAACGTGCGTTTTTGTGTTCTTTAATCGCGTCTTGACTCGAGTTTCTCGGGCATTCAGTTCCCGTTTATCTTCCGGGTTTTGTGTCATCTCCGCCTTGTCCTATTTTTGTCCCTGTTAAGTTCTCTTATGTTTATGGGCAGGCTGTAGTAATTTTTGTTTTAGTTAATATAAACTTGGTTTCTATTGTCCTCAGGATGGTTGTCCTGATTTTCTGTATTGCCGTATCTATTTGACAGGCGTCGTCTATCACTGGCACTGCAGGGATCTTGTCCTAGATCAGCGCTTCGTATTTCTTCTAGGAAGCTGTAGTGATCTGCGTGGGCTGTAGCGGCTCTTGATCTCCTAGCTGCTGCAGGACGGGGACGTGATCTGAGCTTAAATCTGCTATTGTTTCCATCCGGAAATGCATGGGAACATCACGGAATATGGTTATATCTAGCACGCATGGCCTCCCTGTGCCTGGGTGACAGGTAGGTTCTTGTGGACCTTCTACGATCAGGTTTCTTGTCACGCCGTAGGCTTCTTGGTCCCTTCCGTATCGGTTGGGTATAGCGGTGTTCCAGGTCTGGTGTTTAGCGTTTAAATCTCCAGCCATTATTGTGGGTATATTGTCGTCGAATAGTGCGTCCAATTCTTGGGCGTTTAGCACGGCCCTTGGTGGATTGTATGCGGCTATTATTTTTATGCTTGTGTTCACGCCTATCGCAGTTACCTCCAGCAATTGCGTATCAGGAGTCGGTAGCTCGTAGTGTTCTATCGAGTTCTTTATGTATATTCCGGTGCCCCCTCCTCTGCCGGTGAGCCGGTTGTTGCGGTGCAAACGGTAGTTCCTTATTTTGGGCTTATCGCAAGGCCTTAGATGAGTTTCCGTAACCAACACCATCCAGGTTTTGTCCGTAGACGAACTCTTCTAGCTCTTCCCTCTTTGTAAGGAGGCCGTTTGCATTCCGTAGTCCGATATGGAGGGATGCAGGCTTTGTGGGCGTTTATCCATCGATGATGTTTCTTCCTGCCCGGATGGATTTTACGATTTTTATCGCGAGCGCGAGGTCTTCGTGTTCTACTTCTTGCGTTGCTGCTGGTACCGGATCTCTGTTTCCCGCCGCGATCTGCGAGTAGCTGATGCTCTTTTCTACCATTCTTGCTGGATGTCTGTCGATCATTGGTCTCCTTGATGCCATATTCTTGTTCTTCGGGTGGGCGGGACACTCACCTTAGTTCGCTGTATGCACTCCTGTGCAATTACAGCATTTCGGGTTTCCCATTTCCCGTGTCTTAATGCAGTCCCTGGTGTGGCCTGCTCCTGCATACTTCACGCATCGTGGAGGGCGTGGCAGTGGTGTGTCCGTATCTTGGCATTGGTGACACTGACCCATGCCGTTTTTATTATCCGGTGTCTCCACTCGCACCCTAGGTATCCCACGTTGGTTAACCTGAAGATCTCTTTCGCTTGTTTACTTCGTTGGATGTGGACAAGGACCATGGCCGTTTGTCGGTGCTCGCTTCCTACGTACATCCGACTGACCTTCTGACGTCGAATCCCGTTGCTTTGAGATCCTCCTTGACGATCTCTAGCATTTCCTCTCCTTGAGGAATTCCTTTGATTACCACCTTAAGTGGTTTTGCTTCGTCTAGCAAGAATGTGGAAGAGGATCTCGTTGCTGTCTAGGACGGTGGTCGCTTTCCTGTAGTCTTCCGCACTACTTAGCATCACGTTGGCTCCATCCTTGGTGGGTCTTGTTGTCTTAGGACCAATCCCCTCCGTTGCTAGGACCTGGATAGTCTTCCTGTAATCCTCCAGTCGGTGGAGGATTAGCGGTGTAATCCTTTCCTTTCTGACTGTGGGCGTGTCGTTGTCTTTTGCTTCGACGTCTACACGTTGTCGCTTGTTTCTCCTGGTGACTTGGGTGAAACCTTCCTCGTCGGTGGGGGTGTCATCGTTTCTTGTAATGGTCTAGGCAGTTTCCATGTTCGCGTCGTTTGAATTGCCTGACTGTACTTTGTTTCCCTTGGTGGGTGTAGCGGTGGGCGTGGCCTTAGTCTTCTTGGCTTTTCTCTTCGTTTGCGGAGGATCCTCGATGTTGTCTTCGAGTTCCCTCTGCTTCTTGTTCTTATACGTACTCGTAGTCGTGGTTCTAGATATAACGTTCTCGTCGGCAAAGATTACGTTACAGTTTGTCGAATATTGTCCTTCAATGGTTCACCGGATTCGGTAATCCCCATTGTTAGTTGGGCGACTTATTCTATTAATCCTTGGATGATGCGGTCCTGCTTGCTTAACTGGGCCTCCTTCTTCCGGTTTTCTTGCCTTAGGAATCTTTCCATCTTCGTCGATAACTGGTTAATTTCGCTTATCCTACTTGTGGGAGTGACTTTTTCTTCCAGCAGTGAAAACTGCTTGAGTTCTTTCGCACGTGCTACACGTCTCGTAGTCTCGAGCCTCATTAAGTGTATGTTCTTATTAGAACATACGAGGTACTCTATTCAAATGATGCTCTATTAGATTTGCGATAAAAATCGCAACCCGTAATCCGGTGCCTCGTCAACCGATGTCGACTCGACTATCACACGATTTTTGTAAAAGCTCTCTCACAACACATCTGTATCGTTCAAGCGCTCGTACAGAACTTAGATAGTCTCGCGTCGCGGTTCTGATTATATAGTCCGCGGTCTGATGTGATTGGATATTGATCTAATTTCTCGGTTGGACGGGATTGGTCAAAGATGAAGCGAGGTTCTGGGGGAGTTCTTGCATTGAAATCTTAACAGATTTCTTGATTACGGAAGAAGAACTTAATTATTTTAACTGCATCGGAGCATTTTCTATAGCATAAAGGCAACAATTAAAAATAATTAACTTGCAAATTATTGTACAGATTTTTGGCTCTTTACACGTCTATTGGCCCAAAAATTTTTGTGTGTACTTTCATACATTCAACATACACTTACACTAAACCGTGCATTATCATGACTGTGTAATGATGAACACTAGTACCTTTCGAGGTGTGTCAACAACCTAAAATGAATTCACCGTATTATAAAGCCACATTCGAAGATATTCCAGAGTTTGTGGATTTAAGGGTAAATTATTATTCCATAGCAACCCCTGAAGATGATGAACTAACAGAAGATAATAAAGAAAATGCGTCTGAGAGTAAGGTGAAGGTTAATACTAGTACAGCCACCGAGAAGTGAGATATAAAAGAAGATCTAACAGGTCAGGTGGATGGTGATGCTACTGCTGATACATGAGATGTAATCCTATATAAAGTATTACGTGTAATAAATTGCTGAAAACCTCTTTGTTTCATTTTTTATCGATAATCGATCCCTATTAGACAAAACATTCATTAGTTTTAAAAATACACCAGCAGATGGCGTCACAAACAATCTGGGGGCGAAGACCCGAGAACAAGTTCCGGAGGCCTATAGCTGTCTTATGAAATAGTATGAGAGTCCCTTATTAGAACACTACTTAAAATTTCCCGCTCTAACGATTAGAAGGATCTGCATGTACTTTTATAAATGTACCGCTAGGTGGAACCACGATCAACCTCGGTTACAGAAAACATTTATTGATTCCAGAAATACAACACTAATAATAATGCTTGTTTCTCCACAATTCTGCTCTCGTAAATAAAGATTGATTAATGTTTTATTGAAAATTATCAAACGCTTGTGGTAATTCGATCTTACGTTCTTTGTATGAACCACCAAAACCACATCTGAAATGAACACCTTAGACTTGCAGGTTGAAGCTCATTTCGCCAAAAATATAGCAATTACCTTATCAGCAATTACTATTTTTGTACAGAATATATATAATGCGTTTCCTCTGCTGACGGTTTACACGAAGAATTTGACAGACAGTTATTCTCAGTTAGTAATTTCGTTATAACAGCTTACGCAGTTGCATTGTATCTCTAACTAATTTCGCTTGCGCTATCGCAGATATTTTTATTTCAAACGAGCAGCTGTAGAATTTCAAATCTCACAACAAATAATACAGGGGCATTTCAAAAATGTCTCCATTACAATGCATGGATCTTCCATTAGTCATAAAAATATCCCCTTACTTCGCTGTTTTAGATGAGACTCCACTTTTTTTTTTGCTTCTTTGACGTATTTATAGAGGCCCGTTATGTTACGAAATGAATATTTTAGAATTAATACTTGTCCGTAAATTATGTATGGGATTTATTATTGTTTACGTCCAGTTACGAAATCGTACATACACCATTAACTATTTTATTACATATAGAATTTTTGAACGTGAACAGCGTATTTAAAATCAATGGTATATTTTATCTTTATATTATGTTTTTTAATATCACAATAAGTATTATTTTCTTTTCAATAAATTCCAAATTAAGCACGTGCTTAAATCATGCATTAATCGTAACAGGTATAAATTATGATATACATCTTTTCGGGAATACTAATGTGGTCTTAATTATTTACTTATTTTAAAAACTAGTTTCGAATGTGTGGATACGCTGCATAAATACTTCAATATCCAGTTCTCCAACACATAGTTGTTATTAGAATACCACGAAGAAAACACGTCTGAAGGTATAACTATCATTTTTAATATATATTTTACTTGATATTGTTCATAAAAGATTTTAATGTATTATTATCCTTATGGGTTGACGTCACAAACAACTCCGCAATTTGCCAGCTATTATTCTAGAAACTCGATGGCAGCTCATTTGTTTAGTTAATTAGATAAAGGTACGAGTGTTGCTCTATTTTTTAAATTAATAACATTATTCGGGCACGTATTTGTGGATTTATGCGTTGTAGTTATTGATTCACATATAATAAACTATTAAAACCTTTTATCTTTTTATTTCCGCGATATTAATTGGGAAAAGGGGACCCGTGCATGACTCCAGGACAAATTTTGGAGGCCTAATGCTATCTTATGCGTCGGTATGGAGGCCTTGTATTAAAATACTATTTTAAACTAGTTTTCGCTCCATAATCGTTTTCAGAAACCTACATCTACTTTTGAAAATAAATCAGTAGATGGAGGCTCATAATACTGACAAAAGGACACCAATTACGGGGTAAAGACCATAAATACGTCATAAGGGGGTTGAAAATGGCGCCTGCAAAGAAGAAGTTACTAATAAACATAATTAAAATTATATCACTATAAAACGTATCAGTAAATGTTACCGGTTTCCAACATTACCTTTAAGTGTAGAGGGTTATTGTCCTATTCTACTTAATTGTATATTTTCCTTCAGTTACTTTACACATTACCTGTTAATATGTTTACACTATTTACATGCTTAACAAAATTATATACTTTTGTCGTCTTAATTACAATTTCTCTGTCAGTTTAATTTCCCCAGAAATTTCCCTGAAAGCAGCTGTTTGTTTTTCCCGATCATTCACTACTCTTCTCGTCGTCTCCCTTCATTTCCTTTATCACTCTCTATTGCACTCACGCACTTTTTCATTTGCTTTGCACTCACTTAGTTTCTTTCTCCTTCTCTATTTTACCACTATCCTCCAGAGAGTTCTGTCCTTCGCCATAATCTCGGTTTGCTGCCAGCTTAGCCTCTTCTCCTGTGTCATTCATGTCTTTGTCCCACGCCTTTCTTGGTCTCACTTCCTTTCTTTTACCTGTAATCCTTGCTTACACACCTGTCTTATTAGCCTTCCTTTCGGTAATACTTTCATTTGTCCCCACTATCTTAATTGTGCCTTCTCGATATACCTTTTAACACTTTCTATTTCCAGTCTTTCTATTATGTCTTCGTTACTTACATTGTCCATTGCTACAGTATCTACAACTACACACTCCCTACTGGTTTCAGTTTGTAATTATCTTCTTACATTTGCTACTTACATTATTCATAATTTCGTCCATGAGTATGATAAAGAGCAATGGGCTCAGGTAAACTCCTTGTCTGACACCCTTTGTCGTCCTAGATTTCTCCGTATCTTGTTTATCTTTTCTAATTGAGTTTTAGGTTTTTTTATATAAAGATTTTATAGCATTTGTCAACCCTTTGGTTATACTGTTTTCTTTAGAATCTCCCATAATTTTTGTCTTTTTCCAGATCAACGAAGCATATGTAGACTTCTTTGTTGTGTGGTAGCGACTCCTCTATGATATTTCTAATTGTAAACATGAGGTCATTGGTACAAAATTCCCGTTTGGAAAAAAACATACAGGGTGAACAAAATTGGGGTCAAATTTAATCACCTTTAAACTAGATTATCTTAATAAATTTAAATGGTACACCCAGTATGAAATGCCTGAATATGCCATAACATTTTAATGTCTTTAGGTTTGTATTAGGGCCCCTATACCTATTTTCAACAATAACGGCAATTTTTTGCATTTTTGAATTAGGCGCTATATTGAACACCTTTCTAACAAATCAGAGACATCCAGACACGATGGCCGATGTTGGCGAAAACTTGTCCAAAAGTTGTATAATGAGTTAATAAGTTAATTTAGCGATAATGAAGAAGAAGTTGATTGCATAACCTTCTATACCTACATATGTATATGTAGGTTGGAATGTAATATACCAGTATATGTAGGTTGGAAGGTAAAAATTAGAATATATGGTGTGGAACACCACACGACCTTCCAACCTACAAAATGGAAATTAAAACAAATGAAACAATTTTAATAACATTTTTTAGGATAATTATGCAACCTCTTTTATAATATCAATTACGAAAATATGCAACATTGTAAAAACAGAAACAATAATCTATGTCAACGAGACGTTTAAAACGTCGTGGCTGACAGAGATTAACAGACATCTAGATGCTAACTTCAAAGATTAAAGGAAATGAAATAATTTGAATTTTAATTTTTTTAGGGTAATTATGCAACATCTTTCTTATGAGTTCATAACGAAAACAGAGAGCATTGTAAAAACAAAAAAAAGCAATCTGTTAGAGTGACCTATAAAAATTCATGTCAGTAGATATTAATATGTACAAGTTAACTTAAAAAAAATTCTAACGCTTAAATCGATTTAGCGATAGTGGAAAAAAACTCATACACGCACAAACGCACACACACACGCACATACGCACACACGCACACAAGCATAACGCACACACGCACACAACACGCACACACGCACACACGCACACACGCACACACACACACGCACACACACACACACACACGCACACACGCACACACACGCACACACACGCACACACACGCACATACACGCACACACACACACTAATAAATCGATTTAGCCATAGTGGAAAAAAGGCGATTGCATAACCTTTTATACCTACATATTTATATGTACGTTAAAAGATAAAATTGCAAATATTGTCGTTATTGTTGAAAATAGGTATAGAGAGCCCTAATACAAATGGAAAGACATTAAAATGTTATAGCATATTCAGGCATTACATAATGGGTGTACTATTTAAATTTATTACGATAGTCTGGTTTAAATGTGATCAAATTGACCTCAATTTTGATTCACCCTGTATGTCGCTTTTTATTCATTGTATATATTAAACTAAAGCAAATTCTTTGGCTTTATGCTTCACTTAATAATATTTGTGAAACGAGGGTAAAACAGAAGTATTTTTTTTTAATTTTCTATTGCAATTTTATAAATTTAAAGATATCTGGACACCTGTTGACGTTAGGCATAGGAACCATAGCAGTAACTCACCTTTATTTGTTCTCTAGATTTCATATATGATATAAAATACTGGGTGTTTTATTTAAATAAGTATAACTTTGATATGGTTTTTTTTATAAACCCTGCTTCATCTGCAGTATTTCAAAATTGCACTGCAACCGGTCCCCGTTAAACCAACAAAAAATCTTTTAAAAACGTTCTACCGTTTTTGGTGGAGAAAGCGTGTCGTCTGTGGTGGGACATCCTGTATATATATTTGTTGTATATGATATATATATATATATATATATATATATATATATATATATATATATATATATATATATATATACAGGGTTCTCCAGTTTTTGTAGCAGGACTTTAATAGTCGATAGAGCTTTCTAAATTAAGACAAAAAGTTCATATAAACATAGTTTGCCAAACGCTTAGTTTTGGAGATACAGGCTTTTAAACTTTTAATTTTTTTAAAGTTCTTTTAATTTATCTTCAATACTATTTAAAATAATAAATCCAAATTTACTACACATATTACACCTCTTAAACTCAATATTAAGAGTAGTTTAACGTTTATCAATATCTACAGGGTAGTACATTTTCTGGGGTGGTACACCCTTTATCCCCCCCGAACTTTTTCATGCGCCTCTAATTGTTAAAAACCAAAAATTAGGATTGCCCATTTGATTTAGGAACTTTTTGTCTTCTGCTTTTTTTTCGAAAAATGCATAGTTTTTGAGATAAATTAGCTGTAATCAATGTACAGCTTCCAAATAAAGAACGTCTGATGCTCCCGCAAGAAATAGTGTTACTTGAAAAGAACAATAAAAAAAAGAATCAAATTATGTCAATTCTCACGTTTTTTTCTCTCTTAATAAAAAGTAGTACCCCACTGATTCTTTTCTAACTTTTCAGTTTTCTATTGAATTAAATAAAGGAAAATAAAAGTAAAACAACAAAATAAATATTAAAAAAATACGTATTTATTGGAAAAAATTGGAAAGAATTTCTGTTTAAGAGAACGAAACGAACGAAATAAATAAATTAAACAAATAAACTTAACCTATAACAACTAAACAAAAACGCTATCGTAATAACAAATAAATTTAAAGAAACTGTTCAAAATGTGAACAATTTTGTTGAATACATAATTCACACTGACGAATAATTGCACGTGGAATATTAACTAAAAATGGTCTTATTTCATTACACGCATCCCTAATCCTATTAATGAGTTCATCTCTTGTTGTCACAGGAGTTGCATACACCCTTTCTTTTAAATACCCCACAAAAAATCTAAGGGATTTAGGTCTGAGACCTTGTAGCCAGGGAACTGGGCCTGAGACCGATCCATCTTCCTGGATAACGGTTGTCCAGCATTTCTAACGATTATGCTATAATGAGCTGGACAACCATCAAGCTGAACCAAGCGTTCTTCGTAAATTTAAGGAATATGTTCACAATTCCCATGTTCATTCTTTAAGAATTCCAAGAAGCCGCAGCATTCATCCGAGGTGGTAAAAGGTAGGCCCACTAAATTTTTGTTGGAAATGTCTCGGGCGAACTACATGTGGATTTTCATGTGCCCAAACGTGCTGGTTGTGAAAATTTACCACACCACGGCGAGTGAAGCAGGATTAATCGGTCCATAAAACATTATTTAAAAAACCTATATTGTTATTATTTTCAGCAAGAATCCATCGACAATACGCAACTCTACGTCCTGCATCCCCTGGTTGCAGTCCTTGAACAGGTTGTAGATGGTAAGGATATCGGTGATCCCGTCTTAATGTTCGGTGAATAGAATAGTATTTTGAGACTCCACAAAGCTAGGATACTCTTTAATGTAGTGTGGGATCTCTGTCGAATTCACGCAAAATTCGTCGTGCAATATTTTTGCTGCCATGATTATTATTTTGACGACCATGCACATTATTTAACCCCTGACTTATAATTTGTTGGTGAATCTTACAAATACTGAAGGATGCGGAGCTCTTCTAAAAGGAAATCTTCGCCTATATTCACGGGTGCTGCTGCTGAACTTCCATTTACAAAGCCATAAATAAAATGGATATCCGCTATTTCTTGATTAGAAAACAAAATGGCATTTTAAAAGATCACTTTTGTAATAAAATTAACACAATAAATATGTAAATAAATTACATTCTTTCTTATGCACAAGTCGTATTTAAAATAAAACGTGAGATTTGACATAATTTGATTCTTTTTTTATTGTTCTTTTCATGGCACACTATTTATGCGGGAGCATCAGACGTTCTTTACTTACCATTTGGAAGCTGTTTATGGATTACAGCTAATTTATTTCAAAAACTACGCATTTTACAAAAAAAAAAACAGAAGACAAAAAAGTTCCTAAATCAAATGGGAAATCTAAATTTTTAGGAGTTAGAGGCGTCGCATGAAAAAGTTCGGGGGGGATAAAGGGTGTACCACCCCAGAAAATGTACTACCCTGTAGATATTGATAAACGTTAAACTACTCTTAATATTGAGTTTAAGAAGTGTAATATGTGTACTAAATTTGGATTTATTATTTTAAATAGTTTTGAAGATAAATTAAAAGAACTGAAAAAAAATTAAAACTTTGAAACCCTGTATCTCCAAAACTGAGCGTTTGGCAACCTATGTTTATATGAACTTTTTGTCTCTATGAACGGACCAAGGATTTTGGTACCAATAATACCGCACCAAACGTTTACTGAAAAAGCATATTGATCTCTCCTCTCAACAGTAATATGAGGATTTTGTTGGTCCCATTGGATATGATTTTTTCTATTGAAGATGCCGTTGTTTGTAAATTTTGCTTCGTCGGTAAAAAGAATGGTTTTCGAGAATTGATTGTTTGTTCGACTTTCATTAATCAACCATGTAGCAAAACATAATCGCTTCTGATAATCTTCAACATACAATGTAATTCGTAGATGAAAATCATATGGCTTAAAATTATTTTATTTCAAAATAAAGTGGGTTTCATCTTTGGAAGTGTTGCACTCGTTCGCAATATCACGAAGAGATGTAGTAGGTTTAAATTCAAGGTAAGCTAAAACACGTTCTTCTGTTTCTGTGTTAACATTAATTTTAAAATTTTGAGCTTTAGTAGAAGCCCCATATTTTTTTAAATTCGATTCGAGTTTGGCAAATAATCTCACATCGGGTTGTCTTCTACTAAACAAATGTTTATTCGCATTTTCCCATTTTGCGTAAAAATGGCAATCAAAAGTCTCTCTTATAACTTTTTCGTATTTTGAATATTATAAAAGATATAGCCGATTGAAAATTTTGACGATTTTTAGTTATTTTCAGATATCTTAAAAAGTTGGCAACAGTGTTGAATTTTCTTATCGGTATTTGAATTATCATGTAATTCTCCCCAACTTTCCTGACTTAACATCAGGGATACATGGTGTTTCAGTTCAGAAAATTTTTTTTTTGCGTTAATTGAATAACGGCTAAATTTATAACGACTCGACGAAGTGAGATTTTATGATTGAAATTTAGGTTTTCCTAAATTTTGTGGATTAACATAGATTTTTTTAAGTTTTTTTCTGAAAAAAGGTAATATTGTTCTGAAGCTCACCGATTTCGAGTAAAACGGCCCCGGCTGATAAAAAATTGGGCTGATAAGAGCGGACAAAATGGCAAAATTATATACGAAACGATCTAGTATTGGAATTATTTAATCTTTTTTGTTTCTTTTACCATTGTTTATATTTTTAGTTTTTTAATCAGTGTACATGTCAATGTATGAATTTTAATATAACTGTTAGAATTGAAGTGTTATATTTTATGTAATTATTTTTTATCTTTTTCGATATTACTGCATGATAAACAGCCTTTAACTGGTAGTTAATGGAGTTTTTACATAATTTGGTGACCTTGACAGAATGTAATTGCGAAGAAAGTTTTCAATTCCACCTTTGGTTTCATTATGGAAAATTTACAGAAGGCGTTCCGTCGGCACAGAGCTGTTTTTGACCAGATGTACACGACCACGACTGATCTATTGAAGCAACCGAAGATTGACACTACTGCACTTCAAGGTGAAATGGCAGAGAATGGTAAAGAATCAGAAAATAGTACCGATAGCGATCTTACTGCTGTACGTTTAGAAACAGCCGATTATATTAAAGGTACCACACAAGCAAATTGAGTATTGAACGTGTTCTCATTGCAGTGGAAGGCATAAATTGAGGATCAGTTAAATAATAGTAGGTAGCAAAATCGTACTGAATCAGTAGTAGAAAGTAATTTGTCTAATTATACTTATTCAAAAGTGTTTTTACAAACCCTTCCTTTTGGTTAGTATGAATGGTATTAATTTGAATTATTTTTGATACGATATCTTGATGATCGTATTTCACTAAATCTAAGCTTAGTGAGATTGAGTACGATCCGATAAAACAAGAGGGATTGAAACACGCATTATTTGGGGGTACTATTTATGCTCATAATTCTTACCGTATGAGATTAATTGATTTAAACAATACTTATTTCTGTAATTTGAAGTCTGACAACAGATCATTTGCAGTAATGTTTTTGTAAGAAGAGGTCTTGAGTTTCAACTATTGATTATGTGATGACATTTCCAATACCAAAAATTCGACGTCAGAGTACACTGATTGAAGCACATGTTGCAGGAAAATTGTTAACTGGAAAGCGTTAAAGGCTAGATTATGAAGTTGTATGGAACACTTAGATGGACTCATGGGTTAAGAATAACACTTTCGTCTAGTATTAGTTCCATTGTTGGTGACTTCCTTATTGAAGAAGTGAAAATATTTCTAATTTATGGAGTCTCAATATATTAGGTATTAAAGGCCCTTAGGAAAAAAAAGCGGTTACAGAAGAGTCAGTTAGGCCTCATTTCTTAAATACTGTTTGTAGACACTATGACGGTAGATATGTAGCCCATATGCCATGGATCGAATGTCATCCGCCACTACCTAGTAATTTTGAAATGGCTAACAAAAGATTCGATCATTTGAAGAAAAAATTAACTAGCGTTGATTATTATTTAGACTGTGAGAAGGTCTTTTATGAGTGGCCGGAGGAGAATATCATGGAAGAAGTTTCCTCGGAATCTGATTTTAATTTAGGTCATTACCTACCTTACCGTCATGTTGTAAAGTTAAGTAGTATTACTACAAAAATAAGACCAGTATTTGATGCTTCTGATAGTGCAAGAAATCAGTCTTCTCTGAACCAATGTCTAGAAAAAGGCATAAATCTTATTGAACCTATACCATCTATTTTGATACGACTCAGACTTTCAAAGATAGAGTTATGTTCAGATATTCGAAAAGCGTTTTTGCAAATTGAACTGATTGAAAAGGATAGAGAATGTTTACGTTTTTTATGGTATAACAAACATGGTAATTTAATAGTTTTAGACACTCTAGAGTCGTATTTGGTGTTACTTGCAGCCTGTTTTTATTAGGAGCTGTGAAGAAATGCAGGAATCTATTAAGCAAGCTACTTCAATGATGGTTAAGGGTAAATTTGGTTGAAGATCTTGGGAGAACTCTCTTTTAAATTATGAAGCTACTTAGTCTCCAACGTTGTCACCTGTTTTAGAGTGGAATTGGAATAGAAACTTAGATACTTTAAAATTCGTGGAGATTGACTTAAAGGAAGACCATAAAACAAGAATTTATGGATTGAGTTAGATATTTATCATTATTGCTGATATTAATATTCCTTGATGGTTTTTAGGCTCTACAAATCTTTAAGTTTGCGTTTTTTGTGATGCGTGTAAGGATGCATATGTGGCACGTCTGAAACCATCGATGGAGTGAATATTTAATTGATTCAGGCTAAAAGTATGTTATCTTCTATTAAAAAAATTACAATTCCTAGACTTGAACTGCTAAGCTGCAGCCATAGGTTCTAGATTGCATCACAATATTGAAAATCTGAACCCTAATATAAGAGTTAATTTTTGGACAGATTCGATAATCGCTTTAAGTTGGGTAACAAACGACGACAACTGGACATCTTGTGACTGGAATAGAGTGCAAGAAATTCGTAATTTGACTAATAAGAGTTTATGGTTTTATGTACCAGGAAACCTAAACTCTGACTACCTCCCATCTCGAGGTTGCTCAATCAAATACTTAATCAAGTCAAAATGTTGGGATGGACCATTATGGTTAAGTAAGCCTCGCAAAGCCTAGCCACAAAATTACATTTGCAACGAAGATGAGATATTAGCGGAGACGAAAATAAGGGTCGCTTCTTCGTTTTTCTGTGCTAGAGATGCTAAGGATAAGATCTGGTATTATAAGTGTTTTCCAAAGTATAGTGAAATTGTACTATTTTAGCTTGGATTCACCCACTTATTTATAATTTAAAATACAGTAAGTCTAACAAAAATATGATATTCTAAATCTTCAAGGAATAAATAGTGCCGAATAGAGCCTTTTTAGACTGGTTCAAGAAGTCTTTCCGGAAGGTTTGAAAAACTCTCGAATTTATGTTCATTTTATGACACTGATAGAATAATAAGAATCAAAACTAAAATTTCGGATCGATTAGACACTACTGACTTTCTTTATCCTGTTGGTATGCCTTCGAATTATCCTTATTTTCGAAAAACGCATACAATTGTATCACGTAGGAACCCAGGGAGTACTGAGTTTGTTGAGAGAGCAATTTTGGATTTTGCGAGGCGCAAATTACATTAAATCAGTTATTTCAAAATGTAAAATTTGTAAAAGATTTAACGCAAAAATATAAATTTGGAAGCTGTACCGTTACCTGAATCCAGAGATCGTAATGCTGCGATATTTGAAGTTAGTGGAGTAGATTTATCCGGATCTTCATATGTTCGAACTGGCGAAAAGGTTTGGATTTGTTTGTTTACATGTGCTGTGTATCGTGCGATTCACATGGAATTAGTTACATCTCTATCAACTGATTCATTTTTACAAGCACTGAGAAGATTAGTCGCTAGAAGGGACCTACTTTAATTTATAGCTCCAATGAGTCAAAGTTTGTTGGTACTTAACAATTACTTTTCGGAATTTGATTGGAGTAAAATTTCTGAATGTAGTGTGAGTAAAAAGATAGAATGGAGATTTAATCCGCCTACAGCATCTTGGTTGGGCGGCTATTGGGAGAGCTTAATCCGAATTGTTAAAGATATGCTAAGAAAAATATCGGGAAAAGCTTCTTTAACATACGAAGGATTGTCTACGCTTATTTGTGATTGTGAATCTGTAATTAACTCTAGACCACTCACATGTCTGAAGATAGTAAAAATTTTATTACTTTGACTCCAGCTGTGCTTCCTAATCGCATCAAAGGTATGGGTGTTCTAAATATTGATAGTTGTGAAGCTGAAAGTGTTAGAAGGCATTGGAGATATAGACAAAAACTTAAGACAGATTTAAGAAAGAGGTTCTGGAATGAGTACTTGGGTCAGTTATTTTCAAAGCGAAGTAGCCGAGAAACAATACAAGAAGCAGATACTATGTTAACTGGTAGCGGTGAGAAAAAGGAAAGGATTGGCCAATAGCATACGTGATTGAACTATTACCCGGAAGAGACGGTAGAAGTAGAGTTCCGAGGTTGAAGACTTCTTCAGTACAACTGACTAGACCTATACAAATATTATATCCTTCAGTACTAAGGTGTGGAATTCTAGATGGTACAAAATTAAGAGTCCCAGGACGGCAAGCTAATTCTGAAGGGAAGTCGATAGAAGAGGCATCTACTGGTAAACAGGAGGTTGCTACAAAAAGTGGAAGAAAAGTTAAGGTACCTGATAGACATGGGCAATGATATGTTACGTCATGTTTGTTCTTCAAGGTGAAAGTATTAAGGAATTATTTAATCTTTTTTTTTGTTTTACCATTCCTTATATTTTTAGTTTTGTAATCAATGTACATGTTGTCAATGTATGAATTTTAATACAACTGTCAGAATTGAAGTCTTGTGTTTTATGTAACTATTTCTGACCTTTCTCGATATTACTGCATTATCAACAATCTTTAACGGGTAGTTAAACAAGTTTTCACACCTATCTAAACCTAAAAATAGTTTCATTTCTGTAGTTGTGGTAGGACGTGGAACATTTACTATAACGGAAATTTTGTTAAGCTCAGCGTGTTTATCAAAACCATTTATTAGAGACCCTAAATAACGTAAACTTAAGCGACAAAATTTACTCTTTTTTAGTGTGGTTAGCCTCTGCCAGCTGTAATTTAGTAGTTTTTAGGAGCTCAATATGCATCTAGAATGACAAAGAAACAATTTTCAACAATCAGTGAACCAAAACTATTAATCGCTGTTACCTCGAAGATGCGTTAGAAATAACTGAGGGAATCACCGTGTGCCCAAAAAAATTTTTACGAGTATTCGTAACATGATCTTGACAGTGGAATCTGCCGAAAACTTTTACATCCGAAAATCGGTAACGAGCATCGAAATTAAAAAATATCAGAACAATAGGGCGAAGGCTAATATACTTTTTTGGTTACAGAAGCATAATTTTAAAGCTGATGAAACTCAATTTTATAAGGACGGAAAGCCAAATTACATTAAACCTAATTCCTTATTCCGTTTTGTATACCAAACTAAAAGAATTAGTGCCGTTAGAAATATGTAATCAATTCGTAAAAAACTAACCTCATGCTACTTATGGAAGGAATTACTCGCATCTAGTAACAGAAATTAATTAAAAAACATTATAAAAAGTTAAATAGGTGTGGAATATTGTTGGACCTGCAACAGGATTTTCTTGTAGGATTAATTCTCAAACACTTGGTTAATATATTTTCTCAACGTATTTAAATTAATTAATATTGAAACCTTAATCCTAGTTTATTCCAATTAAACCATACGAAGTTTTTTAAAAATATTGTAACAAACGCATTCTGTAACGAAGATATGTTAGAAGCACTTGCAGTACTGGTAACAAAGGTTTTTTCCGACTGTGTGTGATTTTAGTTCTGTCGCAGTTAGACTTGAATGAGTTAAAAAAATTGCTCCAACGTTGTTACGTTCAAAATCCCAGTAAACTAAAGATAAATACAGGGTGCCAAGCTCAGAGCTAGGGTGAGTGTATTGTTATAACTTTTTTAGGGTAAGTAAGGGAAACTTGGCATATGAGAGTCACAATAGGGGATGTCATAGCGCCAGGGTGTTTAAAATATCTTAATAGGGGTATACCTGAATACAAAGGATTACAGCTCGTCTAAACAACCAAAAACATTTCTTACCTTTGTCATAATTACAGGTGAGCCCGACAGTAACAATAGGTGCACTAACACCACCAAGGCTACAAAATGGTGTTAGCATGAGTCCGTAAACTAATATCGTGCTACAAATAACTCAATCAATCGTTTTCGATCAATTAATTAATAAACTATTGTAAATTTATTATAAAAAAAATAATTATAGCAAATGTTAAGCGTTTCGAATTTAAAACCTCTGTGATACAAAATTTCGATACAAAATGAATCAACACCACATACAATGAACCTCATATAACTTGATTAATTTACGAATGGGTACGCTTTAACAAAATTAATCAATGATGGTCTCGAAAATAAACTTTCAATGTAAGCGTATTCAACCGTTCGCAAAAAAATAAACACAACACTTTGTTAGGATCTGTCATCTGCACAACAATAAATGCACGTAAGTGGTTACCTTTTAATTGTGGAACGGCCTCGACAACAATTCGGCGTCCCCAAATGTCCTTTTAATTTCTTGATACGGCAGACGGTGCAGCCACAGAGGATGGCCCCCGCAGCTGCTTCAATGACGTGCCCGTCGTATCCACACTCGAAAACCTTCCAATGGAAAAACACCTTGTGAATTTAGGAAACTTCCTTACATCCAAGTATAGTGCTCGATTGATATTTCATTTGGTTATACTGTATAGTAAAATCAATATTTACACGGTGCTTATTAACTTCAATCTAAATATGTACAATTACCTGAACGTTAATTATTACTACGTGAAACTTATTTATTCATAGCAATACGTATATTTAACGATCTTAATTAACCCACTCTAGGCGCAACTGTCTGAGGGTGAAAGCAAGAATATATTAAAACACTACCCTCTACCAAGGATTCCTCAACGGTGTCCAATAGGGACGGACGGTACGTGACGATAGGATTTGTCCGCGATAGTCGAAACATTTTCAATATCCCCCTTAAAGGGTTCACAGGGAAACTACCACTAAAGTAAAATCGTTTATCACGGAACAGAACGTAATTTACTCCCTCGAGCATTCAGAGCTCCTACATTCGTTGGCTACTCTGAATAGACCCAGCTAAGCATCTTCAGTGGTCAATTTCATTCTCTCATGTCATGATTAACCTATCATGTAGCTCCTTCACTTAAAATTTTTATTCCCTCCCAAAGGAAGACATATCGAACAGGGTCGGTAGAAGAATTAGCTCATAGATACTGCGTTCCCAAAGGTACCTCGGGGTTCCCGCTGAAATGTGATCTGTTTGTAACAGATCCCTTCCTACGAAAATGAGTTTTAAAACCTCGTCTTTAGAGATCTAACTCTTTGTGTTTAAATAGACAGATTGTTGCCTACAATTTTAGACTTTCAAGCGATATACCATGCAAAGTAACGATTTTATATTTAGTACAATCTTACATGATTTATTTTCATTGCCAACTAACGAAATTTACCAAGATTTAAAACAACAAGGGCTAACAATTATTTACCCAAGTTACACTAAAATCTATTTTCCCTGGAATAGGAAACTCACGTGCGGAAATGACTTGTAATTTTACAAACGATTCCAATTTATTAACGGCAATAAAAAAAAAGGTCTGTATTAGTTACAGAATCTTAATTAGTAATAAGAACAGCCCTAAACGTCCTCTAATAACAAAAAAAAGCTAATTAACTTAATGCTCCCAAAATTTACACTCTGATACGTTCCAGTTTTAACCAACTATACTACATTTCCGAGGGTGGGTAGTAATGAAAGACCGAACGTTCGATAAACAGCGCTGGTTCGTTAGACTTTTGGACACACATAACACTCCCTTACTAGATGTTTACTTACCAGGAAACATCCAAACTAAGCGCCTAAAACTAATAACAATGCTAGACCTAAGAACAAGAACCAAACTAACTTAAGAACGAAACTAACCTAATTGTACGAAGAAGTACGGAAAATGCGGTGATGTCGGCCAAAAAAGACCCCTCACAACACAACAAAAGCTGATGACACGTTACCGCCGGCACATGCCACTAGTCGAGAGTATAGGGCACCAAACCTAAAATAAGTCTGCGCAAAACCTCGTGATAGACAATCTGATCCGAAAGGATCGGAACACATAAATTGGGCAACAAAGCATGCAATGGCCACAACGCACCAGACCACGGGAAAATGCAGGAGACGAGTGAGCGACCCCCCCTCCCTATTCGTAACGGTGCAATCCCTATATAGCACGGTCTGACGAGCAGTGTGAGCAGTCTAATTCGGTCTTACTTCTTACTTCTACATATTTTGGCATATGTACGTAATGCACAAGGTATCCATATGGAGAAAAGGAGCAGTAAAATGGCCCGCGGTCTAAAACAACCTGATGGAGACCGGCCCAATGACACCACACCTAACTGACACGTCCGCGGTAAGCTATATCAGGGGGTCCCGTCCGGGCGAAAGAGGGCACACACCCCGCACAAGATTGGGCCTGTGTGCTATTCTACAATAGTTATATCAAGACGAAACAAAATTTCTCCAACTTACCACACCCTTCGGTTAGTCAGCTCTTACAAGCAATAGCATCTGATGTATAAAAATTCTTATTCCGTCCCAACACAAAAAAATGCCCAAAGGGCTTCAATCATTGTTAGGGTTAGATTTTAAATCTGTTGTTCCACACTCCCTTGGCGAGTTTAAAAAGGTACCTTCTTCTTAATGTAATATGGCGCCAATTTTGCTGCAAAATATTGAGACGTGTCCGAAAGCACATAATTTTTCCTCCATATGGTAACATCAACAAATGTCGCTAAACGTTACGTAAATTATGTTTGTTTACTCTTAATATAGGTTGCATTGAGCCTTCGCTTAATGTCGCTATAAACTTCCTGGAAAATGTTGCTTTTTTCTATCATCCGTGCCCTATCGGAAAATTCCACACTTTCCAAGACCTTTCCTCCTACTGCTTCACCATGATGTGTTCCATCCAACACAATTTCTTGTCCAAAATTGGCGTCAGGCCAGTAGCTTCATGGTTAGCCGTGCGTAAGGCACATGCTACTTGCGCTGAATATTTATCCTAGTTCGGACGGTTATGCTCGATAAACGTCGGTAACATTGTCTTCATAACTCGATTAATTCATTCTGAAGGATTAGCCTGGGCGTGATAATTTGCATTGAAGATGATCTTGACCTGATACGACGCTACCATTTTTTGAAATTCGTTACTCCTAAACTGTGAACCATTGTCTCATAATAAGTAAAGAGGTACTCCAAACACAAGGAAAACGTTTTCTTCAACATTATTAACCACACTAGCGGCCGTAGTGGAACGTAACGGAAAGAAAGGCACCAATTTCGAAAAATAATTGGCAACTACTAAGATGTAAGAGTAACCGCTAGTGGATGTCGGTAAATGTCCTATAATATCCGTGGCAATCATCTACCAAGGGTTGTCGACAACGAGGTGTTTGGACATAAGTCCGGCCGGTCTCTTTTGTTCGGGCTTATGCTTAACACAGGTACTACATCGACTAATACAACGTACTACATCTGCAATTAATTTCGGCCAATAATGTTGTTGGGATATCCGTTCGTAGACCTTAAGTGTGCTTGCATGATCTCCTTTAGGGTCGTCGTGATATTGCGATAAAATTTGGGGACGGTCCCCTTTCGGTACTCCAATACGCCACAGTGCTTCATAACCTCTCAACTTCGGATAACTACACTTCACATGCTTTTAACAGTTTCTCATTTTCTACTCTCCACTGTGGGTACGCAATCGGTCTTGCTGCGGTATTTCTCTTGATGCGTTCCATTTATTTATCGCTTTCTCCTGATTGCGTCTCTTCCTTCTCCTGCTCCTCCTCGGTATTCTCGTTGGGTAAGTCACAATCAGATTTACTATCTACTTTAGGTGCGTATATAACTGGTACGGAGCACGATAACTGTGTCCGGTAGAATATGGTCTTTTCCTTTCGTAGGATAGTTTAGAAATTATATTGCTGAAGGCGTACAGCACAAGGCGATAACCGACCGGTAAGTTCCTTTGAATTATGAAGCCAAACTAGAGATGCATGATCGATAATGACGGTAAACTGTGCTCCCTCCAGATATGGACGTGACTTCTCTACTGACCAAAGTACTGCTAAACATTCTTTCTCGGTAGTTCCTCATTAAAGCTCTGTAGTTATAACAAATAACGCGTTCTTCTCGGTCAGTTATCTGCGTTAGTACTGAACCAATTACAAAATCTGAAGCAACTGTTTTAACTGTAAACGGAAATGAAAAATTGAGACACGTTAATATAGATCCGGAAACTAAACAATATTTAATAATTTCGAAAACTCTTTCACAATCTTGATTCCAAATTAATTTTGCAAACTTCATCAATAATTTAGTCAAAGGTGCTATAATTCTCGAAAAATTTTGTATGAAACGGCGGTACCAACTCGTCAAACTAATCAGGCGTTCTAATTCGATAGGGCTCTTTGGCGTAGGAATATTTAAGATGGAACTACCTTTATCCGGGTCAAGAGATAGTCCATCAGCGTTAACGACAGCCTAAATATCTAAGTTCGGATTGATAGAATGTACATCTATCCTTGCCCAACGTAAGACCTGCCTCTGAAAACCGGTGAAAGACTTTCTGGAAAACCTCAATATGCTTTTCGAAAGTAGAAGTACAAATAATAGTATCATCTAGATATACAAAAACGTATGGCTCTAATTCTAGTCCTAAACCACGGACTATTAATCTTTGCCAAACCGCTGGTGCGTTAGCAAGACCGAACGGTAAGCGCTTAAATTCAAGCAGACTTGGGTACGATAAATGCGATATATTGTTTAGTCTTCAATCATCGGTATCTGCAGATAAGCTAATGTTACAAATATTTTATTTTTGATTAGCTTGTGGCGAATATAAGTTTTGCGCTATTTAGATGCAATTGGGAAATATGATTATAGACTTTTCCACACGAATATTTTTGATTATTTTGGAGTCAAGGGGTAAATGTAAATCAATGTGCGCCATGAAGAGGTTGTTGAGTTGGATTTCGCACAGCAAGTGGTTCTGAGAATTGATAATGATTGATAATTGTGTGTGCGTGCGTGTTTGTGTGCCGTTACGGGTGTGAGATAGATTTTTAATCGTTAAGTACTCTAAAATCGTTGGTATTTATTATTTAGTAAACGCCTCGATGGGTAGTGAGTATTTTCCTGATATCTAGCATACTCCAAATACCATAAAACGCATGCACACATGCCTTCGTTTGGTATATGCTCATAATTATCGCCTACGTCTCCCTCCACACCGACATTGAACGTAATAAAGATCTCAATGTGAAGTCGACCTTTAGCTACTGTTACTTAATTCGAATTTGTACCGGCTATAACACAGTCAGAGGAGGGTAAGGTATGGATATCAACTACCTGATTTTGAAAAACCATACTAATTCGTTTTAACCGTCATTTATTTGATACCAATATTTATATATTTCTAACTAAAAATAACGTAGCTTCGTTATTTAGCTTCATTTGAAAGTAAAAATAATTTCTAAAAAAAACACAAACAAAAAAAGGGAAGGAAGGGTCCCCAGCTGGTCACTACCTGCATTGGGTTTGGTGGATTGGACGGCCCACGCAGAATGGTCGTTCTAGTCGCTGACATGGGTTTATCTTCTGAACTTAATAAGCCCACGGTTTATTTACGCAACGGAATATAGTTGACCAACCGAATTTTACAAACTTTGCAAAGCGCAATGTTAATCAAACCGTCCCGGTAAACTTTTAAAAAAGAAATGCAACGCCCATTTAACCAAACGCGCCTCAAGCTTGCGTTACGAAACACGCAAAAGACAATTTTATATCCGCATCTTATATTTCTCAAATTACGTTTATTCAATCGACATAAAATTTACTCTTTTAGTTTTAAATACCTTATTCTAAATAACTTAACCATAGAAGAACTTTCAAACCATTTCAATCCTCAATACATTAACACTTGGAAACAAAACATTTTAAATCTATTAACTCCTTTAACACTGAAATTCGATAAATCCGAAAGAAAAAAAAGTCACCAGGTGACATATTCTAACGGAAACTGGTGTGACGAGTATGATCGGGAAAATTTACAAGTCGTACCTGAATGGGTCGGCCGGTAAAATAACGGCTTCTGCTTTTAACTATGTAGGAATGCAGAAGAGAGTTAGGAAGTAGAAGTCAAGGAAGTAAGTATAAAGGTAATTAATCTCTTTTTTTTGTATATCATGCTTATGGTTAGTACTCACTTATTTTAGCTTATTTAATTCTTGTTCGTAGACTGTTCAGGAGTCCTCCCTTTCAGCCCTGGTCATTCTTTTCTTGTTGGTGTTGCGTTGCATCGCGTAATTGTATAGTTTAATTTCGCGTTGCTCCTACGCTTACATAAGCAGAAGCATATGCGTGACTGGGTAACACGGAGGAGGTGATACTTTGGTGGGGTTCTTGCATCAAAATCTAAAATTGATTTGTAACTACAGGAGAATTTTTAAGCAGAAACCAATGGGTAAATTAAATAATTAATTTAAGGATTTACGTAAGGATAATGACATTTTTACATAGCTGTCTTCTTTCTTCTTCAGGGGAAGGGGACGTTAAGATGGCCCTTTTTTATCTTTAACCCTCGTTGGTATCAGGATTCCTATCCTCCTACACTTTTCGGTGCTGGATGTGCAAGTGTAGCATGGATGTCCACTATTTGCATCACCGCAAACGGTAGTGTCGTTACCGAGATGATGGAAGAGGCATATTTTAGGTTTACCTATGAAGCCTTCTTGTCGATATCGTTCTGGACACCAGGGTTGGGTGGTACGTCGTCGTCGTTTGTCGGTGGATTTATTTATAGGAGCCATCGTAACAGAATGATCGTTTAGTATAATACTTGTGTTTATGTGCCCAATTTTGCGCGTTTCTTTTTCTCGGACGACCTCATCCTGTGTGCATCTTGTAGGGGAGGGGGTCTTAAAACTTAAAACTTAAAAAACGGAAAAAACTTGGTTTTTTTCTTTGGATTTTGGGAAATAAAATTATTTCCCGGGGAAAAAAAGTAAGAATGCAAATTTAGGAAATAAAAAATTTTAAAAAGGGAGTTTTTTCGGTTGGGTTTTTGGGGTTTTTTGGGGCATGTGTGTAAGTTGGGGTGTCTTTGGTCGTCCTTTTTTCTGGGGTTTTTTGGGTTTGGGTGCCTTTTGCTGTTTTTTGGTGTGGTTGGTGTGGTGTGGTTGGTGTGGTTTGGTGTGCGTGGGGTGGTGGTGGTGGTGGGCGGGTGGTGCGTGGTGGTGCGTGTGGTGGTGGTGGTGGTGTGGTTTTTGGTGGTGTGTTTGTTTTGTGTATATGCTTGTGTGAGTCTACGTGTACGTGGCATTTGGTGGTGTGTTTATTGGTGCGTTTGTGGGTTATGTGTTTACACGGTGTGCATGGGGTGATGGTCTGCCATTGTCTAATCTATCTTTTATGAGCCCCCTAGACTTGGGATGTTTTATTATCACACCGAAAGACTGCTGGTATCAGACGGTTCTCACTAACCTGAAATCTGATTAAATGTCAAAATTAATTTGCCACATTTAATTGAAATGGGTAGTAGCCACGGCTTATTGTGTAATAATAGAAGGAACCTATTGAATTTTAAGTGAAGAAGTGAGGTTCGGCCGTATTATAACTCACCGATACATTTATTCTGGGTTGTATTTCAATTGAAATAAATTAAATTTCACAAAATAACTTAAAATATTTAAGAAAATCGTCATTTTTAATACTAAAACAAAAGGGAACATGTATCAATCGTGTGAAAATAAATCAATCAAATTTGACGTTAGTGAAAAGTATTATACCAACTTTGCAAAAATAACTCCCAAATAAAAAAACAGATTATACCTGTGCATGTGAGTGTGTGTGTGTGCGTATACGTGTCGGTATACATGTGAGTGTGTATGTGCGTTTGCATGTTCGTACGCGAGTGCGTTTGCGTGAGTGTGTGTGTGTGTGTGTGTGTGTGTGTGTGTGTGTGTGTGTGTGTGTGAACCTTTGGTGTAAGGTGAGTGCGTATTTGTGAATGTGTGTGCCTATAGGTGGGTCAACATCTGTCAGCGTGGGCGGATGATTATGTTTAATGTCCATTAATTGTGGTTATAGTTTTGTTTTTAAACCTGTTTTCGTTATGAACGTATAAAGATGTGGTTGCATAGTGATCCAAAAAAAAATTAATAGTTATTTACCTAATTAGTTTATAAGTTAATTTTCGCGCATGAACACTTTGTTTGCAGCACGACCGCGGGGACCGCTACATTTAGTGCGAATTCGGGAAAGTATATTCCAAACAAGTTAGGTTCAAAGTTCTTTGCAACGAATAAGTTAATAAAATTGAAAACAAATAGTTTAACACTGTTTGGTTTTTTTACTCTAAATGGATTGGTAGCATAGCCGGCATTGTATTGTTTGCGTTGTTGTTATGGTTATATGTCAGTAGTACACCGACACTAGACGCCATCTTGGATTTTGACGTCACAAGATCGCCCACGTGGGGGACCGCATTTTTTACCCTTATTTTTACATATCCACGTGTGAGACCGTATTTTCAACCCTTTCTTTTCGAAGGTCCTTCTTCAACCCTAATTATTTTTTACTTGCGCACGTGTTGGACGTATTTTTTTACCCCTATTTTTGCACACCCACGTGTGAGACCGCATTTCCAACCCTTTTATCCTAATTATTTTTTATATACCCTCGTGTGAGATCGTATTTCCAACCCTTTCTTTTCGAAGGCCCTTTTCAACCCTAATTATTTTTTACTTGCGCATATGTGGGGCGTGTATTTTCACCCCTATTTTTTACTCGCTCACGTGTAGGACGTGTTTTTTTACCCTTATTTTTACACATTCACGTGTGGGACCGTGTTTTCAACCCCTAATTATATTTTACATACCCACGTGTAAGACTGTATTTTCAACGCTTTTTTTTTGAAGGCCCTTTTCAATCCTAATTAAAGTTTTTTGAATTTTAATGGCATACGTGAAGGACCGTATTTATTACCCTTATTTTGAGATGGTGATCTTTTAATTATTTTTATTAATATAAGATGATGATCTTTAATTTATTATTTTTAATCCCTGGGAAATGATGTAAAAGATAGTTTATTTAATTTTGTGTTTACTATTAACATTTATTAGAACTTGTTTATCAGATATTATTTAAAGAATTGATTAGATAATAATAATCACGTACACATTGACTGTATTTCCCCATTTTATTTTATTAGCGTATTTTTTTATCAAATGAGATTGTTATTACATTTATTTTAATGCCTATCTACAGGTTGTTTAACATACGAAATTTATTTATACACTGATTACATGTTAACACGTTTCACCGAAGGTACAGTTGTATGCCTGTCCCAACATAATGTAACTCATAAGATGATCTTAAAACTGTATTCTGATAGATTACAAGCTTTTATAATAATTACTAATTAAAAAAATATTATTAGAGTCGATATGCCGTTTTATTTCAAGTAATTGTTTCAATATATATATATATATATATATATATATATATATATATATATATAATATATATATATATATATATATATATATATATATATATATATATATATATATAGAATGTAGTGGACCTGTATTATTTGTTGTAATATGTGTTATTACACTTTCTTTTTAATTACCGGTTGTAACCTTCTACTTACATAACTTCAACTTATACACGAATTAATAACGACCTCCACTAGTTTATAACACTATTGCTTGGTACCGCATTTTTATTTACCTCGAACTCATATAAAAGTTATTAACGCTCCATTTTAATGGGGCTATCAACTATTTGAAAAAGGTTAACTGTTAAAGTATACGATGAAGATCGTTTAAAGCAAACCATGTATTATTCTTATATACGAATGATACTTCAAAAATACTAGTATAATTAACATGAAGATTTTATAAATCTACATTGAGAGCAAGGAAACGGTTTTAAACACAAAGAATTTTATCTGCAAGGGCAGACAGTGCTATTACATAAGACGTTTTTACAAAAACGTACTGATTCCACACTGAGAAAATTGTTAGTCATGAGAAACAAGTTGGTCTTGAAGTTAGCCTTGAAGTTAGCTAGTCATAGGGTTTTGAGGTTTACCTTGAAGTTAGCCTTACGAGCAACTTTATAAAAATGTACACTTGAGTTTAAGCTGGCGTGTATTGGTTTATGTCTATTTTTATTATGCTAAGAAAAATGTTATTAAAAAATGTTTTCTATTAATTACCATTTGTAGACTGTATGTTTTATCTATATACGAAATTTTATTTCTCAACAGCATACTTATTCTACCTTGAGAAAATTGTTAACCTTGAGAAACAAGTAGGCTTGAAACTTAAAAAACTCCCTGTTACCATTCTCGTCAATGTAGATAGCGGTCCAATGCTGACCTGGTTTGTTTACAGGATCCATGTTTACGATAATTGCACACGGTCGAGGTGCGTGTCTCGGTAGTTGATTAGAAGCACATACAAGCCGAAACACATTCTTCTTGTGGCTGGGGATCGATTTCAAGCATCTCAACACTTGTACCGCATACATCTTTGTGGATTTTTATCAGATGGGATTAATAGCAATGTCAACTAAACGTTTTAAAAAATTCCTAATCTGAAATAAGAGTGAGTAATCTAATTTACTTTGAAATTTCATAGAGAGCATCACCATCATCGAGATTTTGAGATACTATCATCTCATCGTCTTCACCTTGAACGATTATATTGTAACAACCTATAAAAGTAGCTAATAATCCCTGACAGTTTTTATCAGACACTGTTATTATTATTACATGGACATGAGGTTAGCCCTAAATTAACTGGTTTCAACGCGACTCAGGGAATGCTGCACACACTTAAAATCTTTAAGTTCGCTCCCAGAAGTTGTACCGTATTCATTTCCTTCAATTTTATTTGCAATCAGCTTCGAGACTGTAGTACGTTTTCTAATACATAAACAGAATCTTCAATACTGTGATGCGTGTAGCAGCAAAACACATTAGCTAGTTAGTTTCACCTCTATATTACTTTACATACATGCCTGATCTTATCATAAATAAATACATCTGTCAAAAAAAGCTAATTAAACATAACTCGATGGACTGGGTATAGCAGGCAACGTTTCCAATTATAGCCTTTAGTCAACATAATAGTGCCTACAACTACATACAATCGACTAGCACTGCTTTAGCACGAGGATCAAACGAAAAAACACGCATGCACGCACGCACGTACACACGCACGCACGCACGCAAGCTCGCACGTAGTCACGCACGTAAGCACACACGCTCGCCCGCACGCAAGCTCGCACGAACGCTCGCGCGCTCGTACGTACGTACGCACGTAAGCACCTACGCTCGCACGCACGCAAGCTCGCACGCACGCTCGCACGTACGCACGCTTGCACGTACGCACGCTAGCACGTACACATGCTCGCACGCACGTACGCACGCTCGCACGCACGTACGTACGCTCGCACGCACGCACGTACGCGCGAACACACACATACACACACACACACACACACACACACACACACACACACACACACACACGAGATCGCGAAAACACGCAAACGCGAAAAACACACTAACACAAAAAAAACACGCAAACACGCTAACACAAAAACACACAAACGAAAAACGCTACCACGAAAACACGCTAACACAAAATACGCAAACGCAAAGACATACAAATGCGAAAATACGTAAAATTGAAAACACGCAAATACGAAAACACACAAATGAAAACAAGCCAACACAAAAACAAGCAAAATGAAACCACGCTAAAGCGAAAAAACTTGTAAACTTGCAAACATGAAGCAAGACGGTGGAGCACCGTTAGGAAAAAAACAGGTTCATTAACAAAATTGAAGGAAAGCTTAACGTTTGAAAATATATTATTATTATTATTATAAACAACAATACATCATTATTATTTAATAACATGCTTTATCGGTTTCTTCTTCTTCTTGAACCGTGATTCGTCATCATCATCATGATTTTCAGATTTGCCCTTCCCCCCTACCCCATCGCTCTTCTTTCTCTTCTGTGAACCATCACCATCATCTTGGATGTGAGATACATTCATCGCTTTCATCATTATCTTGAACGGTTATGCTGTAATAGTTTATTAACAAGTCAGTAAAATCTCTAATATCCTCTGATGTTGGCTCATAAACAGGAGAATACATTATAGTAATGCGCACTCGATGACAGTTACACTTTAAAGAGCGAAACACACGAGAAACTAGTACGCAGCTATCCTTGGGTCTTGTGCGCAAACGTGCTCGTCAATATTCGGGTAGAATCGGTTATCGTAGGGAAGCTGTCTAAAGTATTGACCTAACCACACTCTAACATAGCCCCTAGGGGCATGTTTATAAATCTAAACGCCTCTTTTATGGTCGAGGTATTTTCTCCTAAGACGGCCGTGTTGGCATTTGGAAGCTTTAAGTGTCTATTTGTGTATTTGTTTAACTATTTTTTAAATTATTTAAAACTTTCAGTCTCCTTTTGTACAGTTATATTGCGAAACTGATAATAGACAGATTTTAACAATGATTACGTACTTATATTGTCATTTGATGACGTGAACATATATTATTATCGTAGTTAAAAAAACCGCTGCCAAATTATCTGCCATAATGTATTCTCATATATGTAAATAAATAACTCCAAAGCCCTCAATACCTCAATCTGGATCATATGGGTTTTTAAACACGATAATTCCCCATCCTTCATTCGCTATTTTAAATATTTTAATTATGACAAATGATTTATTCTTAGCGATCTTAAAACCCCTAATACCCAACATTCAAAAAAATTTTGCAGTTTTTTAAATTTTTTTATATAGATTATGTTTTAGAAATTAACAAAGTCGCAAAATTGATCATTAGGCCAGAATACCTGCATTTTAGTCATATCGGATTTTAAGTAAGATTATATGCCATTAAGACCGGCCATTTTGAATTTTTTAATCTTGACATGATTTATTCTTAGGGACCCTAAAAACTCCTAATGCTCGATTTTAAAAAATTAAATAAAAAAATGCACCTTAAAAACGGTGCGTAACTGGTTATTATATATTTTTTTATTTTCAAATTATATAAAAATCTATTAGTTTGTTATTTGAATTATGTAACTTTTTAACATTTGAAGCAATATCTTCTGATCCCCTAAAATGGCCCGACAGTGGTTGGATTTTGCTCATCAACGAACATGACCTAGACTTTATGACAAAGAATATTTGTACTAAACCTCATATTGATAGCTTTAATGGTTCAAAAGATATCCAGCACTCACACACACACACAAACACACACACACACACACACGCGCGCGCACACACACACACACACACACACATACACACGGACACACACGCACGCACGCACGCGCGCACGCCCACATACACGTATGCACGCACGCACACACATACACACAAACACACAAACACAAACACAAACACACATACACACAACCACACAAACACACAATCACATCACACACACACACACACACACACACACACACACACACACACACACACACACACAGACACAGACACAGACACAGACACAGACACAGACACAGACACAGACACAGACACAGACACAGACAAAGACACAGACACAGACACAGACACAGACACAGATACAGACACAGACACAGACACAGATACAGACACAGACACAGACACAGACACAGACACAGACACAGACACATACACAGGCACATACACAGACACAGACACAGGCACAGACACAGACACAGACAGACACATACACAGACACAGACACAGACAAAGACACATACACAGACAAGACACAGACCAGACACAGACACAGACACAGACACAGACACAGACACAGACACAGACAGACACAGACAGAGACACAGACGCAGCCACAAACACAGACACGGACACGAACACGGACACAGACGCAGACAAAGACACAGCCCCAGACGCAGACGCAGGTGCAGACGCAGACGTAGACGCAGACGCAGACGCAGACGCAGACGCAGACGCAGACGCAGACGCAGACGCAGACGCAGACGCAGACGCAGACGCAGACGCAGACGCAGATGCAGACGCAGATGCAGACGCAGACGCAGACGAAGACGCAGACACAGGCGCAGACGCAGACGCAGACGCAGACGCAGACGAAGACGCAGACGCAGACGCAGACGCAGACGCAGACGCAGACGCAGACGCAGACGCAGACGCAGACGCAGACGCAGACGCAGACGCAGACGCAGACGCTGACGCAGACGCAGACGTAGACGCAGACCGAGACGCAGACGCAGACACAGACACAGACACACAGACACACAGACACACAGAACACAGACACACAGACACAGACACGCAGACACGACAGACACACAGACGACAGACACAGACACACAGACGCACAGACACAGAACACAGACACAACACACAGACACACAGACACACAGACACACAGAACACACAGACACAGACACACGGACACGACAGACACAGATACAGACACAGACACACATGACACACAGACACACAGACACACAGACACACAGACAACAGACACACAGATACACAGACACGCAGACACACAGACACACAGACACAACAAACAGACACAGACACACAGAACACAGACACACAGACACACACACGACACAGACACACAGACACACAGGCACACAGACACAGACACACTAGATACACAGACACACAGACACACAGACACAGACACACAACACACACACAGACACACAGACACGCAGACACACAGACACACAGACACAGAGCACACAGACACACAGACACATAGATACACAGACACAGCACACACGACACACAACACATGCACACAAGCACACACGCACACACGCACACGACACACAACACACAAACACACAAACACAAACACACACACACACACCACACAAACACACAATGCACACACCACACACACACACACAACACACACACACACACACACAACACACACACACACACACACACACACACACACACACACACACACACACACACAACACAGACACAAACACAGACACAGCCACAGACACAGATACAGACACAGACACAGATACAGACACAGACACAGACACAGACACAGACACAGATACAGACACAGACACAGACACAGACACAGACACAGACACAGACACAGGCACATACACAGACACAGACACAGGCACAGACACAGACACAGACACAGACACATACACAGACACAGACAAAGACATACACAGACAAGACACAGACCAGACACAGACACAGACACAGACACAGACACAGACAGACACAGACAGAGACTCAGACACAGACACGAACACAGACACGGACACGAACACGGACACAGACGCAGACAAAGACACAGCCCCAGACGCAGACGCAGGCGCAGACTCAGACGTAGACGCAGACGCAGACGCAGACGCAGACGCAGACGCAGACGCAGACGCAGACGCAGACGCAGACGCAGACGCAGACGTAGGCGCAGACGCAGACGCAGACGCAGATGCAGATGCAGACGCAGACGCAGACGCAGACGCAGACGCAGACGCAGACGATTACGCAGACGCAGACGCAGATGCAGACGCAGACGCAGACGCAGACGCAGACGCAGACGCAGACGCAGACGCAGACGCAGACGCAGACGCAGACGCACACGCAGACGCAGACGCTGACGCAGACGCAGACGTAGACGCAGACCGAGACGCAGACGCAGACACAGACACAGACACACAGACACACAGACACACAGATACACAGACACACAGACACACAGACACAGACACACAGACACACAGACACACAGACGCACAGACACATAGGAACACAGACACACATACACACAGACACACAGACACACAGACACACATACACACAGACACACAGACACGCAGACGCACAGAGATACAGACACACAGACATACATACACACAGACACACAGACACACTCACAGACACACAGACAACAGACACACAGATACACAGACACGCAGACACACAGACACACAGACACACAGACACACAGACACACAGACACACAGACACACAGACACACAGACACACAGACACACAGACACACATACACACACACAGACACACAGACACGCAGACACACAGACACACAGACACAGAGGCACACAGACACACAGACACACAGGCACACAGGCTCACAGACACACACGCACGCATTCACGCACACACCACACAGCACACAAGCACACACGACACACGCACACGTACACACACAGATATCTAAAAGAGGTGTTTGAAAATTAAAACCGATTACATACCTTTCAATACGTATATGAAACACACGAGAAACAGTACGCAGCAGCCTTGGGTCTTGTGCGCAAGCGTGCTGTCCATACGAGAATCGGTTATTTTACTGTCTGAAGTATTACCTAACCACATCTGACATAGCCCTAGCATGTTTATAAATCTAAACGCCTCATGGTCGACGTACTCCTAAGACGGCCGTGTTGGCAGAAACAAGTGTCTATTTGTGACTGTTTAACATTTTAAATTAATTACACTTTCACATTGCAGACAACTGATAATACACAATTGAAACAAACGTGCCGTTAAAGCTTTTGAGATTTTAACAATGATTATGTACATATTGTCATTTGATGACGTGAACATATATTATTATGTAGAAAAACCGCTGCCAAATTATCTGCCATAATGCTTTCTCATATATGTAAATAAATAACTCAAAGCCCTCAATACCTCAATCTGGACATATGGGAAACACGATAATTCATCCTTCATTCGCTAAAATATTTCAATTATGACAAATGATTTACAGCGACAAAACTAATAACAACTTTCAAAAAATTTACAAGAAAAATATAAATTATGTTCACAATTAACAAGGTCGCAAAGATCATTAGGCCAGAATACCTGCCAGTCATATTGTTTAAGTACGATTATCCGCCATTAGACGCCATTTTAAAAATCTTGACAAATGATTTACTGACCTAAAACAATGCTCGATTTTAAAAATTAAATCAAAAATGCACCTTAAAAACGTGCGCAACTGGTTATTATATATTTTTACAAATTATATAAAATCTATAAGTTTGTTATTTGAATGTAACTAACAGACAATACTTCAGACACAAATGCCGCCAGTGGAGCATCAACGATCATGACCTAGATTTTATGACAAAGAATAGACTAAACTTCATATTGATAGCTTTAATGGTTCAAAGACATCCAGCACACACACACACACACACACACACACACACATACACACACACACACACACACACACACACACACACACACACACACACACACACACACACACAAACACAAACACACATACACACACACTACATACACACGGACACACACGCACATGACACAGACACACACACACGACACGCACGCCCGCATACACGTACGCACGCACGCACACACATAACACACACAAACACACAAACACACAAACACACAACACACAAACACACAAACACACAAACACACAAACACACAAACACACAAACACATAACCACACAACACACACACACATCACACTCACACACACACACACACACACACACACACACACACACACACACACACACACACACACACACACACACACACTCACACACAAACACAGAAACAAAGACGCAGACACAGACACAGACACAGGCACATACACAGACACAGACACAGACACAGACACAGACACAGACACAGACACAGACACAGACACAGACACAGACACAGACACATACACAGACACAGACACAGACACAGACACAGACACAGACACAGACACAGACACAGACACAGACACAGACACAGACATAGACACAGACACAGACACAGACACAGACACAGACCAGACACAGACACAGACACAGACGCAGACACAGACACAGACACAGACACAGACACAGACACAGACACAGACACAGACACAGACACACAGACAGAGAGAGACACAGACACAGACACAGACACACAGACACGGACACAGACACAGACACAATTCAATTCAATTCAATTCAATATATATTTATTGTCCCATAATCGATATTTTACAAGTAGTATTTTATCGACATTCCTCCAGGTGTCCAATCAACGCCCTGTAGAAATGCTTACATTCCTGATTCAACAATAATGCCCCTTAACTAGGGTAGGGAAGGCTCGCCGAGCTCCGGGGTAGTGTGAAACCCTGTGCAAGCAATCCTGAATCAAATAAAGAATACGCTGCTCCGCTTGCCTCCTCCCTCGTGTTACCTATATTAAGATGTTGGAGTCGTCGCCGAGGCGCTCCCTCATCTGTACTCGGGCTATTCCTCGTCCTTTAATTAAGGACACCGCAGGTACCTGTGTACGGGCTATTCCCGTACCCGTCCTAAATCGTATTGTCTAAGATGCGGCAATCGCATCTGTGCGTAAGCTAATCCTACGCCCGTTCCTACCTTCTTATCTTTAACTAAGCTACCTAGCGGCAGCTGTCCGCCGGATAATCCTGCGGCACCTATTTCTAATTTAAGAATTACTTTAAACCTGCTCAGATGCAGGTTGTGAACCTGCCCGCTCCCGCCCTATGTTCCTTATCTAAAGGCGTCACATGACACCTGTACGCGGCCTAACACAGCGCCCTTTCCTATATTTCTTAACTAAGACCCCAATGAGTCCGAGACGGCTACTCCGACGCCCCGTGCCTATTTCTTAAATCTACCTTACGAAATATTTAAGAATCCTGGGCTTCCGGACGTAGCGCGGCCAGTCGTCTGTGCACGAGTGATGCTCCTGCCCTCTATTTAAATTAATATTAAGTATCTATTCTACGCAAGTACGCCCTTGTTCCACGTAGTGGATAAGGGCGGCTGTACGCGAGCGCAACTCGCGTCCGTATCCTACTCTTATTCTATTTAAAACTTCCTTCTCCCCAGAGTTGGAGCGGGGAAAAGAAAATTTGTGCGACGGTGAAGCCTTCGCCCGTTTTAGTTACTTAATCTACGTTCTTAAAAACTACTTAACTAGGATACCCAGATTTCGCCGAAACTAGAAAATCAAAGGTATCATACACGAGCCACGCCCGTGTTCGTATACGCTAACTAAGAACACCGTCCTTTCGGTGGCAGGCGTCGAAAGGAAGGTGCCTGTGCACGACTGGTGTCGTACCCGTTCCGTACTCCAAGATGCCGCCGCTCGGTGAACCGAGAACGGCGGCATCTGTGCACGAGTGAAGCCCGTGCCCGGAAGGCTACCGCTAAGGATTTGCATACGCCGGCTACAGTCGGCGGCCGCAACTCCTGTGCGCAGTGAGGCCCGCGCCCTCGAGAGAGACGCTAAGGGTCCGCGTTCGCCGGATACAGTCGGCGACCGTGGTCCCTGTGTGAGTGAGGCCCGCACCCATACATGCATAAGGTACGCGCCCTTTCCGACGACGGAGCTTCCGTCACCGGAAACGGTGCCGCCTGTACGCGAGTGAAGCTCGCGCCCTCGACGCTTATCTAAGTCGACGCTTTTCCTGAAGGAAATGCGTCGACTGTACGCAAGTGAAGCTTGCGTCCGGTCAAACCTACTCAAGCACAGCACTTTTCCGTCATTTCCGCAGGATAAACACTGTCACTCGCGGTCACTAGCACTAGCACTCACTAACACCGTCGCCCCACGTCGCTCCGACTCCGTGGCTGCTCCGGTGGTCCTTATCCGCTACTCCTTCCGTCGATTCGCAGCCCTCGGAAGATCGGCGACGTCCAATAAAAACGGTAACTTCACTTGACCCGAAACGATGCCGTGGATGGTTCGCCCGTCGTTTCCTTACGAGCGACATCCGGTTGACGCAAGGTCCGCACCGTCCTGCGGTTTCTTCCGCCCGCATCCCACCCACGGCAACCATTCGCAAGACCTTTACGTGGTTATCGGGGAACCGTTTTTCCGCCTCTCTTCCGAGGGGCCTACCTAACACCGGAACGTAAGTCACAGACACAGACAAAGACACAGCCCCAGACGCAGGCGCAGCACAGACGCAGACGCAGACGCAGACGCAGATGCAGACAGACGCAGACGACGCAGACGCAGACCAGATGACCAGACGCAGACACACAGACAGACACAGACACAGACACACAGACACAAGACGCAGACACACAGACACACAGACACAGACACACAGACACAGCACACAGACGCACAGATACACAAACGCACAGACACACAGACGCACAAACCAGACACAGCAGACACACAGACACAGACACAGAGACACAGACACAGAACACAGACACACAGACACACAGACACACAGACACACAGACACACAGACACACAGACACACAGACACAAACACACAAACACACAGACACACAGACACACAGACACACAGACACACAGACACACAGCCACACAGAAACACAGACACACACAGACACACAGACACACAGACACAGACACACAGACACACAGACAGACACAGACACACAACACACAGAGCACACAGACACACAGACACACAGATACACAGACATACAGACACACAGACACACAGACACACAGACACACAGACGCACAGACACAGACATACAGACACATAGACACAGACACACAGACACACAGACATCACAGACACACAGACACACAGACACACTGACACACAGACACACAGACACACAGCACACAGGCACACAGACACGACACAGACACACACACAACACACAGACACACAGACAAACAGACACACAGACACACAGTACACACAGACACACAGACACACAGACACACAGACACACAGACACACAGGCACACAGACCACACAGGCACACAGACACACAGACACACACAGACACAGACACACAGACACACAGACACACAAACAAACAGACACACAGACACACACAGACACACAGACACAGACACACAGACACACAGACACACACACAGACACACACACACAACACACACACACACACAGACACAGCACAGAAACAGACACAGACACAGAACAGACACAGACACAGACACAGACATACACAGACACAGACACAGACTCAGACACAGACACAGACACAGACACAGACACAGGCAGCACAGACACAGACACAGACACAGACACAGACACAGACGCACACACACACACACACACACACACACACACACGACACAGACACAGACACAGACACAGACACAGACACAGACACAGACACAGACACAGACACAGACACAGACAGCAGACACAGACCAGACCAGACCAGACACAGACACAGACACAGACACAGACACAGACACAGACACAGACACAGACACAGACACAGACACAGACACAGACACAGACACAGACACAGCACAGACACACAGCACACAGACACAGACACAGACACAGACACAGACACAGACACGACACAGACACAGACACGAACGACAGACACAGACACAGGCAAGACACCCCAGACGCAGACGCAGACAGACCAACTCAGACACAGACACAGACGCAGACACAGACGCAGACACGCAGACACCAGACGAGAGCAGGCACAGCACGCAGACGCAGACACAGACACACACAGACACACAGACACACAGACACACAGATACACAGACACAGACACAGACACACAGACACAACACAACAGCAAGCAGACACACAACACACAGGCACACAGACACAGACACACAGACACACAGACACACAGACACAGACACAGAGACACGACAGACAACACAGACACACAGACACACAGACACACAGACACGCAGACACACAGACACACAGACACACAGACAGACAGACTCACGACACACAGACACACAGACACAGACGCACAGACACTACGGAACCAGCACACACATACACACAGACACACAGGCACACAGGCACACAAACACACAGACACACAGACACACAAACACGCAGACGCAGCAGAGCAGACACACAGACATACATACACACAGACACACAGACACAGTCACACAGACACACTCAGACACACAGACACACAGACACACAGACACACAGACACACAGACACCACAGACAACAGACCACAGACACACAGACACAGGCACACAGACACACAGGCACACAGACACACAGACACAGCAGACACACAGACACACAGACACACAGACCACAACACAGACACACAGACACACAGTCACACAGCACACAGACACACAGACACACAGACACACAGACACACACAGACACAAAGACAGAGAACACACGCACGAACGCACGCACGCAGATCACGCACACATGCACACACGCACACGACACAGCACACACAGCACACACGCACACACGCACACACCCACACGCACACACCACACAGACGCACACGCACACACGACACACAGACACACGCACATCGTCACACGCACACACGCACCTCACCACGCACACACACGCAACACGCACACACGACACACGCACACACGACACGCACACAGCACACACCGCACACGCACACGCACACGCCACACGCACACACAGACACACGCACACCACACGCTACACGCACCGACACACGCACGCAACACACGCAACGCACACAGACACACAGCACACACGCACACAGCACACACGACACACAGCACAAGCACAAACGACACACGCACAAACGCACACCGCACACGACACACGCACACGCATCACGCACCACACGCAACCACACACGCACACACGCACACAGACACGCACACACGCACACGCACACGCACACACGACACACACGCACACACCACGCACACACGCACATACAGCACACACAGACCACACACGCACACACGCACACACGCACACACGCACACCACACACGCACACACCACGCACACAGCACGCACACGCACTACACGCACACACGCACACACGACGACACACACACGCCACAACACGCACACACACGACACACGCACACACGCGCACACGCACACGCACACACGCACACGCACACCACACACACACACGCACACACCACCACCACACGCACGCACCACACGCACACGCACACACGCACACACGCACACTACGCACACACGTCACACGCACACACGCACCACGCGCACACGCACACGCACACACGCCACACGCACAACGCACACACGCACACACGCACACACGCACACGCACACACCACAGCACTCACGCACACACGTACACACGCGCACACAGACACGCACACACACACACGCACACACGCAACACGCACACAGCACACACGCACACACCCACAAAACTCACGCACATCACGCACACACGCACACACGCACACACAGCACACACACACACACGCACACAGCACACACACGCACAGCGCACACGCACACACGCACACACAGCACACACGCACACACGCACACACGCACAGCACGCAACACGCACACACACGCACACAGTCACGCACAGCAGTCACGACACACGCACACGCTACAACGCGCACACGCACACGAAGCACCGACACACTCACGCACAAGTACACACGCACACAAACGTCACGCACCGCACACACGCATCACGCACACGCACACACACGACACACGCACACACGCACATACGACTACACAAACGCACACGCACAGCACACGCACACGCACACACGCACACACGCACACACGCACACACGCACACGCACACACGCACACGACACAGCGACACACACGATACAACACACGCACACACGTACACACGACACACAAACTCACAACACACGCATACACGCACACACGACACGTACACACGCACGACGCATGACACACAACGTACACGCACACACATCACGCACACACGCACACAGCACACAGCAACGACACAGCACACGCCACGACACGCACACCAGACACGCACACACACACAGACCAGCACACACGAACACGCAGTCAGCACGCAGTCACGCACACGTACACAGTATCTAAAAATGTTTGAATAACACGAACACAACGTAAAAAGTAAATGCACTGATTGCAAATCAATACACCGACATCTTAAAATTGACAACAAAAGCAATACGCACCAGCATACGCGCAAACGACTCACACAGTGCTAGACACCACACAGATTCACAGACACGACAGCACAACAACTCCCGTCACATGACACGCAACGCAATAACACGACACACGTCACACACTGTGTATACACGCACAACACAGTAGCAACACAACGCACGTAACAGGATTAACAGTCACGACACGCAACGCACGACAGGCCGAATCTCACGCACACGTAGTGAACACAGACCAACGCACGCAGCTGACTGACACACGCGACACGAAGCATACAGTTGCAACAGCAATCACAGCAGTAACACAACGCTAAGCAACAACGCTTTGCGCAGACATCACAACAATGCTAGCAGACCACACGTGCCATGACACACACGCAGCACGCAGAACTCAGATAAACTAAAGACGTGTTCATGCAACAGAGTTTATAGAGTCCGAGACATAGACATTTCGCCTAACAGATTACAAACAGTAAACAAAGTACACAGACACATGGACATTAAGACACATATTAAAATAGGCTAACAAATATCAACAAGCGTACAGATTTAAAGTAGAACGACTGCGCAAAGATTGGAATCAAAATCAATACGACACAGAAAGACTACCATGATCGTCAAGCCAGGCTACATTGCATGAGCACCATCCTGTGATGAGACGCAGACCAAACAGACGAATACAGAACGAGACAGATAAGGAACAGACGCAGACAGGAGCAGCCCCAGACCAGACGCAGGCGCAGACTCAGACGTAGACGCAGACGCAGACGCAGACGCAGACGCAGACGCAGACGCAGACGCAGACGCAGACGCAGACGCAGACGCAGACGCAGACGTAGGCGCAGACGCAGACGCAGACGCAGATGCAGATGCAGACGCAGACGCAGACGCAACGCAGACGCAGACGATTACGCAGACGCAGACGCAGATGCAGACGCAGACGCAGATGCAGACGCAGGCGCAGACGCAGACGCAGACGCAGACGCAGACGCAACGCAGACGCAGACGCTGACGCAGACGCAGACGTAGACGCAGACCGAGACGCAGACGCGACACGACACAGACACACAGACACACAGACACAGATACACAGACACACAGACACACAGACACAGACACACAGACACACAGACACACGACGCACAGACACATAGGAACACAGACACAACACACAGACACACAGACACACAGACACACATACACACAGACACAGACACGCAGACGCACAGAGATACAGACACACAGACATACATACACACAGACACACAGACACACAGACACACCAGACACACAGACAACAGAGACACAGATACACAGACACGCAGACACACAGACACACAAACAAACAGACACACAGACACACAGACACACAGACACACAGACACACAGACACACAGACACACAGACACACAGACACACATACACACACACGCAGACACACAGGCACGCAGACACACAGACACACAGACACAGAGGCACACAGACACACAGACACACAGGCACACAGGCTCACAGACACACACGCACGCATTCACGCACACACCCACACATGCACACAAGCACACACGTACACACGCACACGTACACACGCACGAGATATCTAAAAGAGGTGTTTGAAAATTAAAACCGATTACATACCTTTCTTTTAATACGTATATGAAACACACGAGAAACGAGTACGCAGCTAGCCTTGGGTCTTGTGCGCAAGCGTGCTCGTCCATATTCGGGTAGAATCGGTTATTTTAGGGGGCTGTCTGAAGTATTGACCTAACCACACTCTGACATAGCCCCTAGGGGCATGTTTATAAATCTAAACGCCTCTTTTATGGTCGACGTATTTTCTCCTAAGACGGCCGTGTTGGCATTGGAAACTTTAAGTGTCTATTTGTGTATCTGTTTAACTATTTTTTAAATTAATTACAACTTTCACTCTCCTTTTGTACAGTTTACATTGCGAAACTGATAATACACAATTGAAACAAACGTGCCGTTAAAGCTTTTGAGATTTTAACAATGATTATGTACTTATATTGTCATTTGATGACGTGAACATATATTATTATTGTAGTTAAAAAAACCGCTGCCAAATTATCTGCCATAATGCTTTCTCATATATGTAAATAAATAACTCCAAAGCCCTCAATACCTCAATCTGGATCATATGGGTTTTTAAACACGATAATTCCCCATCCTTCATTCGCTATTTTAAATATTTCAATTATGACAAATGATTTATTCTTAGCGATCTTAAAACCCCTAATAACCAACTTTCAAAAAAATTTTGAAGTTTTTAAAATTTTTTTATATAAATTATGTTTTACAAATTAACAAGGTCGCAAAATTGATCATTAGGCCAGAATACCTGCCTTTTAGTCATATTGGATTTTAAGTACGATTATCCGCCATTAGGACCGGCCATTTTAAATTTTTTAATCTTGACAAATGATTTATTCTTAGGGACCCTAAAAACCCCCAATGCTCGATTTTAAAAAATTAAATCAAAAAATGCACCTTAAAAACGGTGCGCAACTGGTTATTATATATTTTTTTATTTTCAAATTATATAAAAATCTATAAGTTTGTTATTTGAATTATGTAACTTTTTAACATTTGAAGCAATATCTTCTGATCCCCTAAAATGCCCCGCCAGTGGTTGGATTTTGTTCATCAACGATCATGACCTAGATTTTATGACAAAGAATATTTGTACTAAACTTCATATTGATAGCTTTAATGGTTCAAAAGACATCCAGCACACACACACACACACACACACACACACACACACACACACACACACACACACACACACACACACATACACACACACACAAACACAAACACACATACACACACATACATACACACGGACACACACGCATGCACACGGACACACACGCACGCACTCACGCACGCACGCCCGCATACACGTACGCACGCACGCACACACATACACACAAACACACAAACACACAAACACACAAACACACAAACACACAAACACACAAACACACAAACACACAAACACACAAACACACAACCACACAAACACACACTCACACTCACACACACACACACACACACACACACACACACACACACACACACACACACACACACACACACACACTCACACACAAACACAGAAACAAAGACGCAGACACAGACAAAGACACAGACACAGACACAGACACAGACACAGACACAGACACAGACACAGACACAGACACAGACACAGACACAGACACAGACACAGACACAGACACAGACACAGACACAGACACAGACACAGACACAGACACAGACACAGACACAGACAAGACACAGACACAGACACAGACACAGACACAGACCAGACACAGACACAGACACAGACGCAGACACAGACACAGACACAGACACAGACACAGACACAGACACAGACACAGACACAGACACAGACACGGACAGACACAGAGAGAGACACAGACACAGACACAGACACGGACACGAACACGGACACAGACACAGACACAATTCAATTCAATTCAATTCAATATATATTTATTGTCCCATAATCGATATTTTACAAGTAGTATTTTATCGACATTCCTCCAGGTGTCCAATCAACGCCCTGTAGAAATGCTTACATTCCTGATTCAACAATAATGCCCCTTAACTAGGGTAGGGAAGGGGCTCGCCGAGCTCCGGGGTAGTGTGAAACCCTGTGCAAGCAATCCTGAATCAAATAAAGAATACGCTGCTCCGCTTGCCTCCTCCCTCGTGTTACCTATATTAAGATGTTGGAGTAGTCGCCGAGGCTGCTTCTCCCTCATCTGTACTCGGGCTATTCCCTCGTCCTTTAATTAAGGACACCGCAGGTACCTGTGTACGGGCTATTCCCGTACCCGTCCTAAATCGTATTGTCTAAGATGCGGCAATCGCATCTGTGCGTAAGCTAATCCTACGCCCGTTCCTACCTTCTTATCTTTAACTAAGCTACCTAGCGGCAGCTGTCCGCCGGATAATCCTGCGGCATCCTATTTCTAATTTAAGAATTACTTTAAACCTGCTCAGATGCAGGTTGTGAAGCGGGCTGCCCGTCTCCCGCCCTTATGTTCCTTATCTAAAGGCGTCACATGACACCTGTACGCGGCCTAACACAGCGCCCTTTCCCTATATTTCTTAACTAAGACCCCAATGGGAGTCCGAGCGACGGCTACTCCGACGCCCCGTGTTTATTTCTTAAATCTACCTTACGAAATATTTAAGAATCCTGGGCTTCCGGACGTAGCCGGCGGCCCAGTCGTCTGTGCACGAGTGATGCTCCTGCCCTCTATTTAAATTAATATTAAGTATCTATTCTACGCAAGTAGCCCCTTGTTCCACGTAGTGGTAAGGGGCGGTTGTACGCGAGCGCAACTCGCGTCCGTATCCTTACTCTTATTCTATTTAAAACTTCCTTCTCCCCAGAGTTGGAGCGGGGGAAAAGAAAATTTGTGCGACGGTGAAGCCTTCACCCGTTTTAGTTACTTAATCTACGTTCTTAAAAACTACTTAACTAGGATATCCCAGATTTCGCCGAAACTAGAAAATCAAAGGTATCATACACGAGCCACGCCCGTGTTCGTATACGCTAACTAAGAACACCGTTCTTTCGGTGGCAGGCGTCGAAAGGAAGGTGCCTGTGCACGACTGGTGTCGTACCCGTTCCGTACTCCCTAAGATGCCGCCGTTCTCGGTGAACCGAGAACGGCGGCATCTGTGCACGAGTGAAGCCCGTGCCCGGAAGGCTACCGCTAAGGATTTGCATACGCCGGCTACAGTCGGCGGCGAACTCCTGTGCGCGAGTGAGGCCCGCGCCCTCGAGAGAGAGCGCTAAGGGTCCGCGTTCGCCGGATACAGTCGGCGACCGTGGTCCCTGTGTGTGAGTGAGGCCCGCACCCATACATGCATAAGGTACGCGCCCTTTCCGACGACGGAGCTTCCGTCACCGGAAACGGTGCCGCCTGTACGCGAGTGAAGCTCGCGCCCTCGACGCTACTTATCTAAGTCGACGCTTTTCCTTTGAAGGAAATGCGTCGACTGTACGCAAGTGAAGCTTGCATCCGGTCAAACCTACTCAAGCACTAGCACTTTTCCGTCATTTCCGCAAGATAAACACTGTCACTCGCGGTCATTAGCACTAGCACTTTCACTAACACCGTCGCCCCCACGTCGCTCCGACTCCGTGGCTGCTCCGGTTGTCCTTATCCGCTACTCCTTCTCGTCGATTCGCAGCCCTCGGAAGATCGGCGACGTCCAATAAAAAACTTGGTAACTTTCACTTGACCCGAAACGATGCCGTGGATGGTTCGCCAGTCGTTTCCTTACGAGCGACATCCGGTTGACGCAAGGTCCGCACCGTCCTGCGGTTTCTTCCGCCCCGCATCCCACCCACGGCAACCATTCGCAAGACCTTTACGTGGTTATCGGGGAACCGTTTTTTCCGCCTCTCTTCCGAGGGGGCCTACCCTAACACCGGAACGTAAGTCACAGACACAGACAAAGACACAGCCCCAGACGCAGGCGCAGGCGCAGACGCAGACGCAGACGCAGACGCAGATGCAGACGCAGACGCAGACGCTGACGCAGACGCAGACGTAGATGCAGACCGAGACGCAGACGCAGACACAGACAGAGACATACAGACACACAGACACACAGACACAAAGACGCAAAGACACACAGACACACAGACACACAGACACACAGACACACAGTCACGCAGACGCACAGATACACAAACGCACAGACACACAGACGCACAAACAAACAGACAAGCAGACACACAGACACAGACAAACAGAGACACAGACACAGACACACAGACACACAGACACACAGACACACAGACACACAGACACACAGACACACAGACACACAGACACACAGACACACAGACACAAACACAGACACACAGACACACAGACACACAGACACACAGACACACAGACACACAGACACACAGACACACAGACACACAGACACACAGACACAGACACACAGACACACAGACACACAGACGCACAGACACATAGGAACACAGACACACATACACACAGGCACACAGACACACAGACACACAAACACACAGACACACAGACACACAGACACACAGACACACAGACACACAGACACGCAGACGCACAGAGATACAGACACACAGACATACATACACACAGACACACAGACACACAGACACACTCACAGACACACAGACACACAGACACACTGACAACAGACTCACAGACACACAGCCACACAGGCACACAGACACACAGGCACACAGACACACACACAGACACACAGACACACAAACAAACAGACACACAGACACACAGACACACAGACACACAGACACACAGACACACAGACACACAGACACACAGGCACACAGACACACAGGCACACAGACACACAGACACACAGACACGCAGACACAGAGACACACAGACACACAAACAAACAGACACACAGACACACAGACACACAGACACACAGACACACAGACACACAGACACACAGACACACAGACACACAGACACACAGACACACACACACACACACACACACACACACAGACACAACCACAGAAACAGACAAAGACACAGATACAGACACAGACACAGACACAGGCACATACACAGACACAGACACAGACTCAGACACAGACACAGACACAGACACAGACACAGGCACAGGCACAGACACAGACAGACACAGACACAGACACAGACACAGACGCACACACACACACACACACACACACAGACACAGACACAGACACAGACACAGACACAGACACAGACACAGACACAGACACAGACACAGACAAAGACACAGTCACAGACACAGACACAGACCAGACACAGACACAGACACAGACACAGACACAGACACAGACACAGACACAGACACAGACACAGACACAGACACAGACACAGACACAGACACAGACACAGACACAGACACAGACACAGACACAGACACAGACACAGACACGAACACAGACACGGACACGAACACGGACACATACACAGACACAGGCAAAGACAGCCCCAGACGCAGACGCAGGCGCAGACGACAACTCAGACGCAGACACAGACGCAGACGCAGACGCAGACGCTGACGCAGACGCAGACGTAGACGCAGGCCGAGACGCAGACGCAGACACAGACACATACACACAGACACACAGACACACAGACACACAGATACACAAACACACAGACACACAGACACACAAACAAACAGGCAAGCAGACACACAAACACACAGGCACACAGACACAGACACACAGACACACAGACACACAGACACAGACACACAGACACACAGACACACAGACACACAGACACACAGACACACAGACACACAGACACACAGACACGCAGACACACAGACACACAGACACACAGACAGACTCACAGACACACAGACACACAGACTCACAGACGCACAGACACATAGGAACCCAGACACACATACACACAGACACACAGGCACACAGGCACACAAACACACAGACACACAGACACACAAACACGCAGACGCACAGAGATACAGACACACAGACATACATACACACAGACACACAGACACAGTCACACAGACACACTCACAGACACACAGACACACAGACACACAGACACACAGACACACAGACCCACAGACAACAGACTCACAGACACACAGACACACAGGCACACAGACACACAGGCACACAGACACACAGACACAGAGACACGCAGACACACAGACACACAGACACACAAACAAACAGACACACAGACACACAGTCACACAGACACACAGACACACAGACACACAGACACACAGACACACAGAAACACAAAGACAGAGGAACACACGCACGAACGCACGCACGCAGTCACGCACACATGCACACACGCACACACGCACACAGGCACACACGCACACACGCACACACGCCACCACACACGCACATACGCTCACAGACGCACACACGCACACACGTACACACGCACACACGCACATATACGTACACACGCACACACGCACGCACCCATACACGCACACGCACACACGTACACACGCAAACACGCACACACGCACACACGCACACGCGACACGCACACTGCACACGCACACGACACACGCACACACGCACACACGCACACACGCACAGCGCACACACGCACGCACCCATACACGCACCCACGCACACACGTACACACGCACACACGCACACAGGCACACACGCACACACGCACACGACACACGCCCACACGCACAAACGCACACACGCACACAGCACGCACATTCACGCACTCATTCACGCACTCACGCACACACGTACACACGCACACAAACAACGACACACGCACACGCACACACGCACAAACGCACACTGCACACAAGCACACACGACACACGCCCACACGACACACACACGTACACACGCACACACGACACACGCACACACGCACACATGCCACACGCACACACGCACACACACACGCACACACGCACACACACCACGCACACACGCACACAGCACGCACCATACGCACACTACACACACACAAACTCACGCACACACGTACACACGCACACGCTCACGACACACGTCACACGCAAACACCCACACACCACACACGCACACACACGCACACGCACCCACACACGCAGTCACGCACACGTACACACGACACACGCACACACGCACACACGCACATACACATACGCACAAACGACACACACGCACACACACGCACATACGCACACACACGCACACACCACACACGCACACACGCACGCACCACACACACGCACACACGCACGCACTACAAACACTCACACACACGTACACACCACACACAAACCACGCACACACGCACACGCACACACGCACACACGTACACACCACCACCCAACAAACACCACGCACACACGTACACACACACAAATCACGACACACGCACACAGCACACACGCACACACGCACAAGCACCACCACACACACCGCACACACAACACGACACACGCACACGACACACACACGCACACAAGCACACGCACACACGCCCGCAGTCGCACGCAGTCACGCACACGTACACACGCACACACGCGCACACGCACACACGCAAGCACCGTACACGCACCACGCACACACGTACACACGCACACACAAATCACCACACACGCACACGCCACACGCACACACGCACACGACGACACACACACGCACACACACCACGCACACAGCACACACGCCACACCACAACGCACACACGCACACACGCACACACACGCACACACGCACACAGCACAGCACACACACACACGCACACACGCAGCACACGCACACAGCACACACACACACACGCCACACCACACAGGTACACACGACACAGCACACACGCACGCACCCATAACGCACACGCCCCACGTACACACACAAAAACTCACGACACCGCACACACGCACACAGCACACAGGACACACTACACAACACAACACACACTACACACGCACAGGCAACACGCACACACCACACATTGCTAACAAGACATACGCACGCACCCACACACGCAGTCACGCACACGTACACTCGCACGAGATATCTAAAAGAGGTGTTTGAAAATTAAAACCGATTACATACCTTTCTTTTTATACGTATATGAAAAAGTAAAAATTGTGTCTTGTTTGAAATAATTAACGACTTATGATTTGAAGTAGAACGATCTCAAAGTGTAGGTAATATCAAAATTCAATTTCGTACGCGTGTAGAAAATACTTCCTCTCAAGATTGGTTGCACAGGTCTATCAAATTAAACATTGAGTTCTATACCAACTGTTGTGTAAGATCGCTTGTAATATTAATGTTGTGTAATAATAAAGATTTTTTCCCGTAATATATGTGATTAAACAGTTGATCGTGTTCATGATAATTCAGACCGAATGCTAATAGATTGTGTAATATGTTCGATTTAACAGATGTTTCGATTTCACCACATGGACGTTAAACTACGATTTGCGACAAGGCATTAAGTTGCAACACAATAAGGATGTAATACAATCAATGAAAAGGCTGTTGCGATGAATAAATGATTAATGTTAGGGACCATTTACGATTCCATTGGGTTAACTTGACACCGAAAGTTTGCAATCTGATAAACTAACGGACTTTATGTTGGCTGTTACATCCATGTAGTTTATAGGAGTCGTTAATCCACAGAAAATTTAAGCGTAGTTTTGCAGATTATTTCAAACATAAACTAAATAAACTTACATGGAGTATTCCAGAGAAGGACAAAATAAATATAATAATAATAGGCATTAGGAAATCAAATATACAACAATTCGCGTTTTCGAAGAATTATAAAAATGTAGAAGACCTTGCGGACATTTTAAGATTTTGGGAATCAAAATAAAACGACACCTTTTAGAAAGAGTGAGTCAACTTCATCAGTCAAAGCTAATGGTACCTTTTTATGTTGGCATAGGGTTACACCAAATTTGTGTTATGGAGTCAGTTAAATCCACTAAAGTAAAACATTTATAGTGTTTTTCACGTCATAAATTTATTTAGCTAGATCCAACAAATTATCCATATAGCTATTTCGTACGTCAACACGATTCAAAAAGAGAGAGAAACAATTTGGAACGTTGACAATATTTACATAAATTCAGACGTGCAACGGGAGAGAAATACAATTTACATAAAATAATTTCCTTAAACGCACAACTGGTGAAACACCCTAAAATTGCATCAAAGGTTACCACGTGTTATGTTAAAAAGATATAATATATAAAAACCAAATAAATTATAAGGGTCGGAGATCGTTTGCTCCAGACAATTCATTGACTCTGAGTACTCATATAAACAAACAGGAGACGCGGAGAGTTTTCGTTAGTAGTAGTGGGACACCTTTCGCCGCCATCTTGGATTTTGACGTCACAAGGCCGGCCACGTGGGAGACCGTATTTTTGACCCACATTTTTATGGTTTCTTTTCGGAGGCCTTTTTCAACCTCTTGATGGAGTTTTCAATCATTTTTGTTGTACTAAGAGCCTTTTTGACGACCATGCCTTTTTTGTATTTGCTCACGTGAGTGGTGTATTTAGGGTTTGGTCTTGGGGTTGGTATTGAGCTTGGGGTTGGTCTTGGACTTGGACTTGGGATTGGTCCAGGCAGGTTAGGCAATTGCTCGTGTTCTGATTGCAAAGGTTTTTATTTAAGCTGTGCTTATTAATATGTATTAGGATCCATTTTATTTTATCAAATGAGATTGCATAATTGTTTCTTTTAATTCCTACAGATTGTGATCTTTACCTATACAAAATTTATTTATACGTTGGGGTTGTATTCTAATAATAAATTTCACTCTCATTTTAAATTAATCGACACGCAATGCAAAAAATTGTTTAAAAGTTAATTACACGACACCGTAATCAGAATATTGTTTTTCTGAATGAATATTGAAACTGGTTGCTTACCTTTGAAATATATTTAATCACCATCCTTTCGTTAAAATTGTTGTATATACACAGGTCCCCGGTATCCAAACACTTAACATTTTTAAAAAAGATATGTTGTTTGCCCTAGCTGTAATTAAATCTGTGCAACTAAATAAATAAATTAAGGTTACAACTACCATTTTATGCTGTACGTATAGGCACTCTAATACCACTTTCTATGTTTTGATTTATGCTTAATTGATATAAAACTGGTTACCGAGTAAAAGTAACTTTTGGAATATAAATAAAATATTATATGCTGTACATACACACAAAATTGTTTTATAGAAACCGAATTCATCATAAAATCCTCATTAAAATATAACATAGAGTTAATTACAGTTGGTGTAATTATATAATATTGTACTTATAAATTTACATTCAAAATAAAAACGACGATAACATGCTTTAAAAATGAGTTTCACCGTATGATAATTGTTTGTAGAATGCAATTATCAATATATATATATATATATATATATATATATATATATATATATATATATATATATATAAATAAGCTCTAGCATAAACAGATATGTACAGTTCGTGAAGATGATAATAATCCTATTTCAAAAAATAATACAAGGTTGCAATTGAACACCTTAAAACATTCAAATTAGTACAAAAGTTACTTTAAACGGTTTGAGCCTTGAGATTGTAAAATGTACATATCGATAATCTGTTTGTACGGAATGTAATTATTATTAAACAGTTATACAACACCCATTACTATAATTTGGAAAGTGACAATTACTCATTAAAGTGCCTACAAATATTTTTAAAAAATTTGCAGCTGCCAAAAGAAAACATTAAGGTCCAGTATTAGGTGAAATAATAATCATTTTCTTCATCCGCTTCATCTTGAGCGATTATAGCTTATTAACTAGTAAAAACATCTAATACTCTGATGCTGCTTCATACTAATGTTCACCCGTTAGTAATTGTACTTTAAATACACGCAAGGGCTAATGTCTAATATTTTATTTTACCATTAGCATTACACAGATATGGGATTATTCTTAAAAATCAGCTAAGTTCGCCACGCTACCTTGAAATACTATATAAGTCTTAAATTTTTCTTCACCCCTGAAGCTGTACCGCATACATCTTTCTTTATCCAACTCCGGATCAGTAGCATGTCTTCTAATACACACAAGACAGCATCTTCAATATAGTGGTGTATACGCCGAAAAAATGGCTTGTGTCTTCTTTTTTAATCTAGATTTTGCCTAGTTGAATTACCTCTGTCAAAAAAAGGGTTATAATCAAATTAATTATGCCGACCTCTTTTAATCTTTGAATTTTTTCGATAAGGACCTGCTATACTATCACATAAGACGACTTTACATACAGGTTCTGACTCGGATGAACTGTCGAAAAGGGCTTTTTAGATTTATAAACATGCCCCTAAGGAAGATATTAGAGTGTAGTTACGGAAACATTTTGTGTTATGACCGGCAGATCTTTGCGATATTATATCTCACATAGGTAAAATTTCGCGACGCGAGGCTTTCAGCGAAGGCTGTTTCGGCGATCCCACTCCAACCCTCTCCGAGCATAACCGGGATTGTAAGACAGGTGTAGGGCTGCGCAACTTGCTGTCGGGACTTTGTCTCTTGTCGAGGGCCCAATGGTGAAAGATTTGAATTTGTATTTGTATTTAAGTCTCTGCAGGTTATGGCTGGAAATTTGAATCTGTATTATAATAAGGGGTAAAATGCTAACTGGTTAGACAGATGTAAGGATTGGCAACTTACTTTCAGGCCCTCGCTCCTCGACCAAAAATTTGTGTGTATTAGAAAACATACTACTGATCCGGAGTTGGATAAAGAAAGATGTATGCGGTACAGCTTCAGGGGCGAAGAAGAATTGAAAACTTATATAGTATTTCAAGATAGTGTGGCGAACTTAGCTGATTTTTAAGAATAATCCCATATCTGTGTAATACTAATGGTAAATTAAAATATTAGACATTAGCCCTTGCGTGTATTTAAAGTACAATTACTAACGGGTGAACATTATTATGAACCAGCATCAGAGTATTAGATGTTTTTACTATTTAATAAGCTATAGTCGCTCAAGATGAAGGGATGAAGAAAATGATTATTATCTCACCTAATACTGGACCTTAATGGTTTTTTTTGCAGCTGCAAATTTTTTTTAAATATTTGTAAGTACGTTAATGAGTAATTGTCACTTTCCAAATTATAGTAATGGGAGTTGTATAACTGTTTAATAATAATTACCTTCCGTACAAATTTGCAAATTTTACAATCTCAAGGCTCAAACCGCTTAAAGTAACTTTTGTACTAATTTGCATGTTTTAAGGTGTTTAATTACAACCTTGTATTATTTTTTGAAATAGGATTATTATCATCTTCACGAACTGCACATATCTGCTTATGCTAGAGCTTATTTATTTATATATATATATATATATATATATATATATATATATATATATATATATATATATATATATATATATATATATATATATATATATATATATTTGATATATTGCATTCTACAAACAATTTATCATACGGTGAAACTCATTTTTTATTTTGAATGTAAATTTATAAGTACAATATTATATAATTACACCAACTGTAATTAACCCTGTTATATTTTAATGAGGATTTTATGATGAATTCGTTTTCTATAAAACAATTTGTGTGTATGTACAGCATATAATATTTTATTTACATTCCAAGAATTACTTTTACTCGATAACCAGTTTTATATCAATTAAGCATAAGCCAAAATATAGAAAGTGGTATTAGTGTGCCTATACGTGCAGCATAAAACGGAAGTTATAACCTTAATTTATTTATTTAGTTGCACAGATTTAATTACAGCTAGTGCAAACAACATACCTTTTTTAAAAATATTAAGTGTTTGGATACCGAGGACCTGTGTATATACAACAATTTTGACGAGAGGATGGTGATTAAAGATATTTCAATGGTAAGCAACCAGTTTTAATATTCGTTGAGAAAAACAATATTCTGGTTACTGTGTCTTGTAATTAACTTTTAAATAATTTTTTGCATAGCGTGTTGAGATTAATTTAGAATGAAAGTGAAATTTAGTTATTAGAATACAACCCCAATGTATAAATACATTTTTGTATAGGTAAAAGATAACAATCTGTAGATAGGAATTACAAGAAATACAATTATGCAATCTCATTTGATAAAATAAAAATGGGTCCTAATACACATTAATAAACACAGCTTAAATAAAAATCTTTTTCAATCAGAACACGTGCAATTTCCTAACCTCCAGGGGTTGTACTGCTCCTAATATTACCAAAAAGGACTTAATTAGGGTTGAAAAAGGCTCCCGAAAAAAAGCCGTTATCCAGCCCCAGCCCCCAAATCCAAGACCAGCGTCTGGACCAACCCTAAGTCCAAGTCTGAGACCAGCCCCAAGACCAAACCCTAAATACACCCCTCACGCGAGCAAGTACCAAAAAGGTTTGGCTGTCTAAAAGGCTCTTAGTATAACAAAAAGGGTTGAAAATTCCATCAAGGCCTGAAAAGGCCTCCGAAAAGAAACCATAAAATAGGGCCGACAGAAACATTGCTGTCAAAAAGACCATAATTAGGGATGAAAATTCCATCAAGGGGTTGAAAAAGGCCTCCGACAAGAAACCATAAAAATAAGGGTGAGAAATACTGTCTCCCACGTGGCCGGCTTTGTGACGTCAAAATCCAAGATGGCGGTGGAAGGTGTCCCACTTCTGCTTTCTTTACGTACGATTGTTAATAGACGTTGTATATGATCGCTCAAAAGATTACTCTAGTTTCGCAAGAGTTTGTTTCCGTAATATTTATAGTTAAAGTGCTTTATTCGGGTCATTTCCGATAGTTGATGCTTACTTGTATTTTTATGCAGTTTTAACTATGGTAAATTTTTTTATCAGAATAACCAGTTTTTCTTAATTTTGTGTGTAAGTGATATAAACCATGCATTTATAAGTAGAAAAGCGTTTAAAATAACTATCCAATGTTGTCACCAATTTTCTGATAAGCGACCGCTTCGTGGCGCAGCATACCGATATGAACCTTTGCAAAAATACTAAAATGTGTTCTGTTACACAACGATTTAGTTATGTCTTTAACTGTAAGTTAAGCAGTAAATTTCACGCGACTTAATAATAAATATTGTTTTGATACTTATGGCGAGAACTACCAATTTGAAAACGACTATTCCCTAACGAAGCCCCTCTCTGCAAATTTCACTGCCTTACTATAAAAATCGTACATTTGATATCCCGTTAGAAAACAGTTCGGTGTTATTACTGAAAGTTAAGGATCTAGAGTTTACTGACTTTGGTGCCACAAAAAAAATTTGTGCACTTCCCCAAATTGAGACTGTTTCTAAGTATAGATGTTCTTAACTATTCTCTCATAAAATTCTCTTTACCGCTATTTGAACTACTAACTTCCATTCAATGGCTTGATTTCTGGCCATACTTTGTTCATTTTTAGGTTTCAGTAATTTTGATATCTTTAATGTTTAGTATAACTCTTTTAAATGATTTTGCACTATCCGAATAAATAACTTAAAATATTTTTCTTGGTAATATGAACCTCGCAACTTCTCTAAACGACCACCATCTATATTTGATATGAGTTCAGGATGGACATCAAAGAATTTATCTCAAACGGGTGTATTTATTCAAGAATAAATACAATATTGCCAATTCTACCCACTTTATTTATTTTCACAAAAATTACCTGCACGTGTTTGTGTCTTAGCAGTAAAGGACAAATTCAGTTAATAGACAAAGAGATGGAACCAATTATAAAGAACTTGAATACATTGTTTGGTAACTATTCCAGTTTGTTATAATAAAACATCAAAGGTTTTAATCTACAATATATGTAGTGTGTGTCCCGATTTCGTTGTTTTAGTTGTTTTCTAAAGATACCTTTGTTTTTTATCAAAAATAGAAGTTTGCAGTTTTTACATTCACGTACTACTTTGTTGACGTAGATTTCAAGGCAAAACCGAAAATTTAGTATCTTCTTTTGTTTTCGACTTATAGCCAAACGTTGAAATTTCTACATTTTTTGAACGTCTTATATCTCGCTTAATACTAATAAACTGATATATTTCGTAAACGGTACTTATGTATTGCGAATTGCCGAATTCAGTGGCATGCTTCGAGTTTTTCTAGGAGGTGCGGTTTCTGAGTAATAATATAAACTTGTATTTTTTTTAATGGGAATCATAGTTGGTGTAGCAACCATCAGCTGCTGTTCTTTCTTAAATTTTCAGAAATATTATAAGTGGTGTAAGTGGTAAAAATTTTAAATAATATAATAAAGAAATGTGTATAAAAATGTTCTCCGAAACAAATCGTTAAGCTAACTGGAGATACAAAACATTCTCCAAAAATAATGCCTTTGACTCAAATCGGTAGATTAACGTAGGGTGGTTCTACTTTCGATTTGCTCAATTACCATAATTTCTGCTTGATTACTTCCACTGATCAATAATAAAAAGTGCAATGTAACACTAATAAAAAAGATCTCGGACGACAAGTTATTTTTTAATTATGCTCGGAATAACTAAACCGAGTTTTACAATAAACATTTTATCAAAATGTAAAAAATAAAAAAATATACAAACAATGTTTATTAACAGTTAAATTAGCGTTATATAAAATATATCTTAAAATTCTAGTCTTATACTAATAATCATTAAAAATAAATACCTGTACAATATATGCAGAAATGCAAACCCAGATGACGTAATCCTTGTGTAATGTTGCGCAACTTATTGCAATAACAATGCTTTTATGTTGTCAACCACACCCAAACTGGAATTTTATTTCTTATTAATTTGTCTTCTTGAAATTGAATAATCCGTTTAATGCATTTTCTCGAAATTTTCAAATAAAATTGCAATCATAAAATGAAAGCGTACGCAACAGTAAAATTAAATGCGTACTTAAAATGTAATTAAAGTGTAAATCACAGTAAAAATAAAAGGAAGGGAAATAAAAGTGCCTGAAAAGAGCAAATGTTTTAATTTTTGGTATAATGCGTTAAAATATCTTACCATCAAATCAATGACACTTTTACTAAATTTAGGTGGAAAACCAAAAAAAGCCTCATAACAACACAACTTTCATCAGGAAGTGAAAACATGGATGCTTTGGAAGTTTGATGATGTAGCAGTGCGCGAAGAGATTTGCGCAGAATAATTTAAGGTGGGGGTATAAACCTTTAAGAAATATATACCCTTAAGAAGATATGCACTTAAGTTACACCAAAATGCAAATTAAGTTGCTTACCTCATCGCTACAAATCATTAATAAACAAATTTTTCTTATATTTACCACTGGATGAACGAAAGACCTTAAATTACGGTATATTTTAATAGAACTCAAAATGGGTTGTTACAATATAAATATAGACACTCCTGGAAAGCATACCCTAAATATGTTTTTCAACAAGACGGTGCCTATCCCATAATGATTCGGCAGTGAGGAATTACTTAGGAAACCGTTTCCCAAATTGTTGGATTGCAGCATTCGGTTCGGTATTGACGGTTTTGATAAATGATGTTTTTCAGAAAAGCATATAGGAAAAATCAAGTATTGACTGATCTGGAGATCGTGGCGGCCATAACAACGAATCGAATATTGCAATCCCATGGTTTGGAAAACGGTTCTCTAAGTAACTCCGCACTGCCAACGCATTATGGGCAGAGGCACCGTCCAGTTGAAAAAAATATTTGGAAAATGTTTTTCAGGAATGTCTATATGTACATATTTGAAAAGCTAAGAAAGAACTGCAGCTGACGGTTGCTAAGCCAACTATGATTCCCATTAAAAAAAATACAAGTTTATATTATTACTCAAAACCGCACCTACTAGAAAAACTCGAAGCACGCCACTGAATTCGGTAGTTCGCAATATATAGATATAGACATATCGACGTTTGGCTATAAGTCGAAAACAAAAGGAGATACTAAATTTTCGATTTTGTCATAAAATCTAGGTCAACAAAGTAGTATGTAAATGTAACAACTGCAAACTTGCATCTGTGATAATAATAAAGATATCTTTAAAAAACGACTAAAACAGCGAAATCGGGACATACTGTACATGAGGGCAAAAGTGTATTATGACGCTAATACTGCATTTGAATGGCAATTGTGATCACAGTTACTACCTAAGATCAGAAGTTTCCTACGGAATCCCTTATTTGTGTCTTTAAAAGGTTTGGAGGAGTAGATGACTTCAACTGCGATGGTGCTTACCAAACAGTCAGAAAATGAATGCTGGATCACTATTGTAATCAACGCGATCACTGAAAGCTAATATCATCTAATAAGATAATTCTACGTTCAACAAGTGGGGTCAATAAAGCTGTTATGCTCTGGTGACTTCTACTATGATATAACTTGAACAGTTTTGGGTAAAATTAGGTGATTGAGAGTACTTCAAACTATGATAAGCTTAATCGCAATTTAAATATTCCACTTTCATCCTATTAAAGTAAGTTTTAGAATTGGAAATGATTTCTGTTTTTGGTGCCGTTTTGAAATTTCTTTCCTAAGTTTCTCTTTTGAGCAATTTTAACCAAATGTTTCATAATGGTAATTATTTTTAATGTACAAGTGCATAATTTTGTGATGCAATATGTCCTCGCCTATTTAGACCGAATAATTACCTGAAAACAATTTTCACCTGCCCTGATTTAGATTATACGTTCTTATTAATTGTGCACATTGATTTCATAATATATTTGTTGTGGTATTTTGTTTGACACCGGTTTTTATTTTAATTTTGTTTTAAAGATGACCAACATTTAATATCATTTCTGCGCGGAAGTAAATGGAGTCTGCATGTGTCAACACAAAAACTAGATAACTATTATACACTTAAGACTCTCATTAAGGAGTTCTTTGAATGCAGAGATCCGTTATCTGAAGGCATTCAAGCTGTTCTAAGATCCGAGTGAGTATATCCACAATACTGTCCAAAATTCAGAACGTTGCCTTGTTTACAACTTATATAAGAATTATAAAAGAATTATAAGTAAATAGTAACTGGATTTAAAATTATAGGGCAATGATGGTTTTACCGCGTAAAAAAGGGGACACAGGACCCACTGTTGGTATGTTCTTGTGCAATGAAGCCGCAATAAAATTACCCTTGGTTACATTGATCAAATCTTTTTTTATGACCATGGATGTTTTAATGAAAGAAGATGATAATATAGCTGTATCTGGATTTATAATTTTATGCGATTATGGAAATGCTACCACAGATTTTCTGGTGCAATTTACTCCGTCGATAATGAAAAAATTTTTTCTTTGCATTCAATCATTGTATCCAATGAGGATGAAGGGATACATAGGAATAAATGCGGCAAAACCATTTGTAATGTTATACGATACTTTTGTTAAGCCTTTTTAAGCAGGAAAGTAAAAAATAGGGTTAGTATTTTTACAAAATGTTGGTTTTTGATCAAACTAGTTTTTAGATTACTTTCACATCGGAGACTAACTGGTCCGCTTTTAACGACTTGAAAACAGTGCTACCCAAAGAATATGGTGGCAATAATCCATCAATTAAAGAATTGACAGGTATACCTATCCGACTTTGTATACATTTTCTTATTTTTTTTATTTTAGAGCAATGGAGCAACAAATTAGTCAGTTATAGGAGTTGGTTTTTAGATAATGACGACTACAATTGCAATGAAAACCTAAGGCCTGGAAAATCTAAATGTTACAGAGACGAGATAGGAATGGAGGGAACATTTCGACGATTAATTATTGATTAATTACCTCATAACCATTTAATAACCAATTGTAATGCTTACTTGAAGTATTAAATACTGCTTGCACAGTTTTTAAGAAAAGGAAAAAGAAATACACGCAAAAATTACATTCAAAATTCAATAAAAGATCATAATAGAAAATTTTTCATTTTAAACATATTTCAATAAACCTACGTTTCGAAGAAACTAGTTATGGATCAGACTAGTAGGTCTAAGGGTCGCATGAGAGTGTTACCTTTAGCCTTTGTTAAACAAATTTAAAGTTATTGGAAATGTGATATTTATAACAATGGAGCAAAAAAAAAACAATAGGTATATCACGTTATGTGTCAAAGGGTTCAACAAATTGCTTTTGCACTAACCTTAAACAAAACAACTAGTTACTAATTTTGTTTAACTTAATTGTACTTTTTTTGTACTAAAATTCTGGAATTACTGCATCAGACATTTATGTTTAAATGCTCATAACTAACATATTTGTTGCATTACAGTTAGTATTTGTGGGAGGAGGTAATAAACGAAAGTAGATCTGGAAACGCGAAGTTCATAATTGTAATAAAAATACGCAATATATGTACCTTTTATCACTTCAGCTTATGACTGGTGTAGGAGTTTAGTAAAAATTGAAAAAATTAGAACTAAATGAAGCAAAATGAGTCACTAACTTTAATCATTAAGATTGATAGAATAGAAGTTTGTTTTACTTACTATTTTACATATCGCCCTGCAGTAACGGCACATTCCAATTTTTTGATAAATCATCCATGATATTCGTCTATGTGTATTCTTGCCGAAAACAAAACCGGTACAACGGCATTTGCAACAGGAGATGCTTGATGGCGCTAGTGTCTGTTTACTTTAACTTTTCTTTTTAAGTTTTTCAACAGGTACATTCCATACAAAAAGTATTAAAGTGGCAAATTTAAATCAAATGTATGGATTGCTTATTCAAAATGCTGTGAACAGATTTATTTATTTTATGTTAGGTACATCAAATGTTATTGAATTAATTACCAAAAACTTTTAAGTATTTATTGTTTATGTACAAATAAGATGGTTTTGAAGTTATAACATTTTCTACAAATAATTTACACAATTTTTAGTTTTGTAAACATTTGTAAAATACTTGAAAAAACATCATTCTGATCACATTTGAATATAAAGTGACTAATAAATTACAATGATTCTTCTACAGAACTTTCTGAATGAATGAATGCAGTAGTGGGTCTTCTGGGCTGATTCAGGTAAGACATTTTAGTTTCAACTCATTTTCTTCTACTATAGTGACATATTTCGGAATCTGTCAGTACTGCCAGTTTATAATCGCAAAAGTGAGGCTGATTATATCGTAGCTTACAAGTTGTGTCAATATTGCTCTCTCGACAATACACTTTGTATATGTAGAAGCGCCAAAAATGGTATGTTCAGAAATGTGCCACTACTATTTACTGTAAATCGTCTAAATGGCTTATGCCAGTATTGTTTCCATAACTAACTATATTGTTATGGCCTAACTCTGCAGTACAGTCTATTTATTACAGAGGGAAAGCAAAATGGAAACCACGAGAAGTACAAAAATGTTGGAAATGATAGGCATCAAGTTGCAAAGATAGGGTTCTTCAACAATCATGAGGAAGCAGACATAGAATCGTATCTAAGAGATGAGTCGTTTTATGAGACGATCGTGATGCTGACTGTGAGTATGTAAGCCATGCTTCCAATTCATCAACCAATCAAGAAGAGCCTCACGACGAACCTCAAGATGAGAATAAAGAAAGCGTTGATGAAGAAAATGCCGTTCTTCGAAATAGTGAACAATCATATAACTCACTAAACACATGTACACTTGTTACCAGAAGAGAAATGTAAGATACACATAACGAAAAACGTAAACTAAAATGGTCATTTAAATTCACTGAATTCCAAAGATCAGCAATATTTAGCAATTATTGGAACTTATCGCTAAATAAAGAGCATTCATTATATGACTGATGGAAACATCATACACGTTATTAGCAAATTAAATATAAAAGTTGTTTATTAGTTGCTATGGAAATTAACTCACCATTGCCAACCTAATTTTTTAAGTCGTTATTAATTAATAAATAAGATGAAATAAACCCAAAACAGAGAAAATAGTATAAAATATTTGTCGCAGAAGCCATCTAAGCACTCGTTCAATCGAACCTTCGCCGCTTTGCGACTCAGGTTCGAATCTTGAACACATGTTAGAATAGTTGGCCTTTTGCAATTTATGTTTTAATATACTATCCCAACACGAGTTGATGAAAACATAAACGGACTCGCAATAATGATTTTTATTAAGAGAAAACGCACCAGCGCGTAAGGGTTTGCAAAATATTTGGATAAGAAGATGATGATGCAGGCTACTCTGCCGAAATCAAGAAGCGACGCGAATACCTTTTATTTTAAGAATAAACTGTCCACGTACAACATCACTGTATGTGACCTTTTGAAGAAAGACCAAGGTCTTGTTACATGTTTTACGCAGCACGAAGGCCAATGGCTCAATGAAATTGGGTCTTGCACACTATAATAGTATCAAATCTGTCACACACAAATATCTCACAACCGGACATACACAAAATAATGTGAAAGGAGTATAAAACGTTCCTTGAGGTTTGAACCAACTTGTACTCCTGAACAGCATGTGATACTGGTCCAAATAGCAAAAAATACAGACACAAGATGCAAAGTCATAGAAATGTGCTACAAGTTTTTCAATTGGAAAAAACTCTCAGAAAAGGTATATTTCAATTTCAACAGAGACTATTCGGGATAGGTAGTGAAGTTTAGTAATGCATTTGTGTTCAACATAGAGAGAGAAAGCCTAGATAAATTTCATTATAGAACGTCTCATAGTGACACTGACTTCAAAATTGCACTTATTAAAGAAATACTAGAACCGGATTCACATTTCAAATGTCCGATTAGAACCTGCTTGCAAAGAACTGTTAACCATAGTGAAGAAAAAAAATGATGATCTAAAGTACCAGTGCCACAACAAATTTCATCATCATTCTATAAGTATTCCTTCTGGAAAACAGTGAATTTTGCTAAAAGTCACAGAGCCTTCAAGTTTCCTTAATAAATATCCCATTAAGTATCAAGTACATTTTTTTTGGAATATAATAATAATAATAATACATGATTTTATTGATTATCCACTAAATTAACTCATAAATCAGTAGGAAATGGTCAGTTTACCAGTCGGTTCACGGTTCTTCCCCCTGAAGCCTCAAAACAAAGAGAAAAAATGCCGTATATCTGCATGATGCATTTAAACATATCCAAAAGATGAATAAAAAGTTAAAGTAACAGTATGCAATCATACAATAAACTAAAAAATAAGAATAAAACTATTGTATAATAATAGAATATAATAATGTAGTGCACCATCGCTTGCTATAACTCGCAACATAACATGTGCCTTTTAATACAACGTTTGAATGCCAACAAGTTAAGAGGCATTAACTCATAGTTTTTAGAGTGATTCATAACTTGCAGATGTTAAAGAAAAAGACGTTTTGAATAGAATAATCGAAAAGATGGACTGAGAGTAAGTCCGTCAAATGTAAGTGGTGGACGTCAGTACGAAAGCCGATTTTAGTAATAAAGAGGTGTTTTACTTGATATAATCTTGTGGTAAAAACAAGATGAATGTAGGTATCTCCTTTGTCTCATATTAAGCCAACCTAGTCTATTCAATGTATATGTAATCCTATCATAGTTTCTGATACCAAAGATAAATCGAAGGCATGAATTTTGGACCCTTTGAGTTCTAGCAGAATCCCTAGCCAACAAACACGAGCACTATGTCACAAAAATTGAAATGTGATAAAACCAGAGTCACACAATGAAGCTTTTGTCTTATATCCAGAATGTGACGATTAGAGTATAAAAACCGCAAGCACGTGTACCCTCTAGAAATGAGAACATCAATATGCCTCGTAAACCGTAGCTCATCATCCTCATTTACAAACAGATATTTGAACAGTTTGGTCTCCTATATGCAGAATAATTTTATTTTGAATTTTCTATATAACTTTTTTTGTGTCCAAATACTATAGCTGATGCTTTATTTGTATTTACTGTAAGCGAATAGTTAGAAGAATTTTGTAATACATGAGCAAGGTTTTCATTAATATTTTTGGTAGCTATATCTACATCACGTATCAGTACTGCAGTACTATTGTTTATTCCAATATGTCCTAGTATTGACAACAGTAAATTATGACTTATATCAAACGCCTTGGAATAGTCGACCATGATTAGAACTGGTTACCTTTATCTAACTCAGCAATTACGTCAACATTTTGTTTTTTGAAGCTGCTTGTAAATAAATAATTATCCTAAAATGCTCGTTTGCTGAGATAAAGGTGTCACTTGTTTAGATAAATACAGTAAAGGCGATCTATATATATATATATATATATATATATATATATATATATGTATATATAATAAATAATGATGTGATGGTAGTATTGGTAATCGTATAAAATATATAAAAAAGTGTTTTAATAATATAATTAAGAAATAAGTGTAAAAATGTTCTCGTAAAATAAATCGTTAAACTAACTGGAGATACAAACCATTCACCAAAAATAATGTCTTTGTCCCAGTCGGTAGTTTAAAGTAGGCCGATCCAATTTTTTGATTTGCTTAATTACCACAATTTCTGCTAGCTTACTTCCACTGAACATAAATAATAAAAATACAATGTAACACTAATAAAATGATCTCAGTCGCCAAGTTATTTTTAATAATGCTCGGAATAACTAACCCGAGTTTTACAATAAAAATTTTATCAAATGTAGAAAATAAAAAATGTACAGACTTTGTTTATTGACAGTTAAAATGATAGTATTAAATAAAATATATCTTAAAACTAGTTATAGCCTTAAATTACTAATTAATTGTTATAAAAATATATACCTGTTCGTAAAATGAATGAAGACATAAATTACGGTATATTTTAATACAACTCAAAATGGTTAAATATATATATATATATATATATATATATATATATATATATATATATATATATATTATATATATATATATATATATATATATATATATATATATATATATATATATATATATATTATAAATTGGTATCAGGATGCGGTCTAGTTAAAAATGAAAACGACTCTTTATTTAATTCAAGCTTTCGAAATACTTTATTTCTTCATCAGGAATCTGTGTAAAATGAACATGTGAGAAATAATCTATTAACATCATAAAGACTACTTACTAAATGCGAGAATTATAAACTAACATTATTGTACAGAAGAATTGATTACAATTTAAAATCACAACTTAAAAAGAAGACAGTAATTGAAGTATTTCAAAATTTTAAAAATTGACATGTATACCTACTACCTATACCTACTGCGTTACAAATTAAAATTCTTAGAAGATATGATTTATGAAACATGTTGTACTGAATCAATTAAAATTAGTACTCAGAATATATGAATAGATGTTGCTTAGATTATCTGATATCATATTTTATATTAACTACGGTCGTTCAACTTTCTAATATATATATATATATATATATATATATATATATATATATATATATATATATATATATATATATATGTATATATTTGTACAGATAGAGGTACGTTGGGACTACTAAGTCATTAATTTCAATGCATACAAAGAAATTTTAAATGCCCACAAAAGTCAACCAAATTCACAGTTAACATCGTAAAAATTAAATCCTGAAGGACAAATTTACGTGTTCGTATAAATAACAAATTGCATTATTAGTATAAAGCAGTGCTTGTGCGCAACTTTATAATGAAAACGGTTTCTGCGCATATGCATAAGATGGACGCTAAGATAGATTCAATTTACAAATTATGGAAATAGGAGTAGGAGTTTTAACACTCCCCAGGACATGCTATAGAGGTCATTTAATGTACAGATTGAAAGGTTAATTAGGCAGCACTAGGTAATTTGAGACGTGTGTACAGTCCATTAAATGTAGGTGGGATGGTACGATAGCACGTAATTCAATGCTTTTATATTCCAGAGAGTACCTCGTTATTTAAACCACTGTAGAACAAGTGTACGTACAGGGAGAAGGTAGTAACTTCTGGAATCCATGCGAGAAATAATAAACGTTCTGACCTTTTATCCGGTAAAGATTGTTACCAGTGCTGAGGCATCAGTAAGATGAAAATATCCGACTTCAGTCAGCATGAAATGAAAGTATAGGTAAACCTTCTACAGAATGGACATAGATTTAAGGTCTCGGTCTATCACCAGGTCTGAGTTTCGAACGGATAACTCAATCAGGGAACTTGTCGTTCGTGCTAAAAGAAAAAGGTATGTAAATATACATACATCAGGTCAGATTAACATCGTTTACTCCTAAGGTCTCGTGCGGGCACAATGAAATGGTACTAATTCCTTCCGCTAGTAGACCGAAAGAATTCTTAATTTGGTTATTGGTTGTCTGTCTTCGACCGCTAACAAAAGAAACCAGGTATTACTGGCAAGTAAGAGGATTTAAAAGATAGCTTACCCACTTTTCCAACGGAAAATTATTTTACATCCGCAAGGAATTGCGAGCAACAAAATATCGTACAGAAAAGTCCAAAATATGTTTTTTTTGCAAAACAACTTTTCTAACTACATCCGAAACACTTTCGCTTTTAGCAATTTTAGAGAGCTTAAAAATTTTCACAATGTTGGCAAAATGGCGATCGGACGAAACGACCAAGACGTTCTGGCTTTTTAAAACCAGAAAATTGTTACCTATTGATAATAAATTGATTTATTTTGTTTAAAATTGTTTTACCGTCCTACCCTCTACTGATGGTTCCCTAAACTACTATAATAGATAATTACACCATTTCAGGATTCCGCCAGTCGACGACAGGCGTAACTAGGTACTTTCTTGCAAATAAAATAAGCTAATGAATTCTCACATTGTGAAATGTTGCGAAAAATTTAGCACGTTGCAAAGGCCGTCGTCACATGACGACATTGGGATAATGTGAGTGTGTTCTCTATATGTACAGTTGTACATATTTACTTGCTTAGTGATAATGATTTTAAACAAAAACACAAATTCTATTAACATTTAATTTTAAAAAGATTATAAAATATAGAAAATTATAAAAAGTGAATACCAATAATTATTATACTATGTAATTACCAATTATGCTTTATTTTGTGTTATAATCTTCAAAACATTGTATACATAATGTTGTGTCAAGTTTTCGACAATAAGTTCTGGCTGTTGCCTTGCATAACTGTGCTTGACATCTTCTTTATTTATCTCTTTTTGCAATGTAATGAGCTTTTCCATCGTACCTAGCTTCTGACACCATTCGTGGAGGACTAGCTGATCTAGACGCTTTCAAATGCAATTTCAAATAAGTCATTGCTATATTTTTTAATTCTAATAAAGATAAAGCTGCTTCTCCATGAATGGCTCGATATAAAATCCACTAGATGACAACCGCCATGTCAGTTAATCTTGTAAATAGAGGCCAATTTCATTTTTTACCTCTCAAAATTGTAGAATATTTACCGTTAAACCAATCGTATTGATCAACACCCCCCCGCCCCATACACTTGTAGGTGGTTGCTTCACAGAAATGTTTTTCTTTTCTTTTCGGCTGAACCTCTGAGCTGCTGCCAATGGGACAACAGAATAAAAATTTATTCCCATTGTAACACGTTTGTTGTCATTCCATTTCACAACGCCTCTCTCTTTCTTTATCAAAACTAACTTCGTAATAACCACTTGATTTCTTTTTCATTTGTTTACTACTAGGAAGTGGACATTTCTGTAATCTATCTTATCTCGTCGTTCCTGAAGCACGAAAACCCGGATTTACGCACAGACCCACACGCACACACAGACACAAGCAGAACGCATCCACGAGAGTACGCAGACACGCACACACGCAATACCCACGCACCACCAAAAATAGCATCTCTAAGCAAATGAACACGCT
>JARFJB010000597.1:78128-85628 GCA_036346205.1 Vesta saturnalis | reverse complement strand
AAAGCCATGGTCACCAATACCTCTGGTGAGTGTTAATTGGTCACGCTCAGGAAGTTCATTGATTTGTCTGTTCATTGTTGTCTCATGTTTTCAAGGTCATCACAATTTTAAAAGTTTACTATGGTCACGCACCAAAGTGCCTCAAGTGGTTCCTTTCTCCAAAACAGGTAGCCGTTTTCAAAACAGTTTGCTGTTTCCTAAAACAGGTAGCCATTTCTAAAACAGTCCGTTTAAAACAGATAGCTGTGCAACACAGGTAACCATTCTCATTTCAAGGTCAGACCATGAGAAAAGAACAAAAGGATTCATTGTTCTGTCATGATTCTAAAATAGATTGTTATCCATTATAACCATTTCAGACTCAATCTACGAAATCAATTTTCAAGAACTGTGGCATTGTTCAGGCCGACGCTTCAAAGTCTATACAATTTTCAAGGTCATTTGAGACAACAAAGACGATCCATTGTTCCGTTATAATTTCTAAAAATAGATTGTTATCTAAATGCACCTCATTTCTGAGAATTAACTTTCATGAACAATGATCCATTGTTCAAGACGACACTTCAAGTCTATGCTATAATTTCAAGGTCACACCTCTGATAAGAACAAAGGCGATTCATTGTTTTGGCTGAGTCATAGCTTCTGAAATTCTGAAATCAACTTTCAAGAACATAGGCGATGCATTGTTCAGACTGATGCTTCAAGGTCATCTAACAAGTAAAATATTTTTTATAAAACTTATAATTTATTAATCGCAATATTCATCTATGTTACAGATAAAAAAGTAAATATACATATTATGGGAAGTTTGATGTACTGTCACTTAACATTTTGTAATATTTTGCTGGATATATCTATTTTATTTGTTATTTCACATTCAATTTCCTTCAACTGATTTTCGTTTAATGTGGTCCACACATCATCATCTTTTCCTAATAGGTATTTTCATCGCTTCATTATAATGTTTACTAGCCATACATTCAGCTTTCCTTAAACCTTCATATCAGGATCTGAGATCCTTTTATTTTGAGACATTGTTCGAGACTTATTACAATCCTAAACAAGCCCTCACGTATCATTGTTGTCTATGCTAAGCATGCTAAGGTCATCAAATTCATGGAAGTTTACTTTGTCAAGAAAAGTTCCTCAAATGGTTTCTGTAAACAGGTAGCCGCTCCAAACAGGTAGCTGTTTCTAAACAGGTAGTGGTTTCCTAAAACCAGGTAGCCGTTCCAAAACAGTTTTGCAACACAGGTCCGTTTCCCAAGATCACAAGAAAAGGACAAGGTTCATTGTTCCGACCGAGTTATAAAATAGATTGTTATCTAGATACACCTCAATTCTGAGAAACCAATTTTCAAGAACAAAGACATCCATTGTTCAACGCTTCAAAGTCTATGCTAATTTTCAAGGTCATTTTGAGAAAAGAACAAATACGATCCATTGTTCCGTTATAATTTCTAAAATAGATTGTTATCTAACTACACCTCAATTCTGAGAAATCAACACTCATGAACAAAGGCGATCCATTGTTCAAGACAAGTGTCATGTTATAATTTTTAAGGTCACATCTTATAAAAGAACAAAGGCGATCCATTGTTCGGTCGAGTTATAATTTAAAATAGATTGTTATCCAGCTACCCACAGTTTCAGGTCTGAGAAATCAACTTTCAAGAACAAAGGATCATTGTCTGCCGATGCTTCAAGGGACATACAAGTCGCAGTGTTGATATCAGTCGGTTAGTTGTTAAACATGAAATTATCAGGTTAAACCAGCACCTATTGCAAACTCTGCAAAATGCATGACCTAGAGATATCGAAAGTGTAAAGTTATTAATATCACAGTAACCAATACGAAGTATGGTGAACGTATAGTATTAGAAACCGAGAGTTTAAATGTGTTTTACTCAGCGCTTTTACGAGTATTTCAAAGAAAAGGAAAATCAATTTTAGCGATGAAAAAGGATATACATGAGTAGTCTGGTGCAGTCGGAAATGATAAACATAAGATCTAGCATCAGACCATATGTGAACAGTTTATCTAAAATATGCTTGTCTACAGTTGTAAAAGTCAGCAAGCAGCAATAAAATTACTCCTGGAACATTGCAGGATACTATATCGCTGTAGTAATAACCTGGTGATTAAAAAAGTTTTTATATTCTGCAGTTAATGAGACATTTCACCAGCTACTTCCACCATTTTCTAAGTTTAAGGTCACACCATTTACAATTCAGAAAATAATTTTAAGGTCAAACTGTGACCTTATCCGATCTTATCCATTTATAATAATGTAACTGGTCATCCATAAGGAAAGTGCAATCAAGAAAATAATTATAAACCAAGTGCAAATAATTAGATATGGACACAGACACAGACACAGACACAGACACAGACACAGACAGACACAAAACACAGACACAGACACAAGACACAGACAGACACAGACACAGACACAGACATACAAGACAAGACAAACAGACACAGAAACAGACAAACAAGACACAGACATCACAGATCAGAGACAGACAAGACACAGAACAGAAACACAGACACAGACACAGACACAGACAGACACAGACACAGACAGACACAGACACAGACAAGACAAGACATCAGACACAGACACAGACAAAAAGACACAGACACAGACAGACAGATACAGACAGACAAGATAAACAGGCACAGACACAGACACAGACACAGACACAGACACAGACACAATAGTAGTAATATAGGCCGATCCTGGACCAGTTCAAGGTAAATGTAAACTTATGATTTATTTCAAGGTCAAGTGAGTTTTCTGTTATGCCAGAACGCGCTCCACGTCTCAAGTATGTTTTTCATTTAATTTTGAGTCACTCCCCTCTGGTGGTGAAATCAAGCTTTAGCTCTTTCAAGGTCAAACTAAGGGGATTTAAATGTAGTTGGTCAAAAGCTAAAAATATCAAGGTAATTATATATCAAAATAGTTTTGAAGGTCAAAGGTTATTGACTTATGGTGGTGTCATATTTCAGAAATATAAGGTCAAGGTGAAAAGCTAAAATAGAAGTAAAGTAATCATAAATTAAAAATAGTTTTGAAGGTCAAAGGTTGACTTTGGAAACATCTTAGAAAAAAAAGGTCAAGGTGAAAAGCTAAAAATAGGTTGCAAGGTAATCATAAATCTAAAATAGTGAAGGTCAAAGGTTATTGACTTGCGGTGGTGTCATATAACATTTAGAAATATAAAAGGTCAAGGTGAAAAGAAAAATAGAAATTGCAAGGTAATCATAAATCTAAGAATAGAATTTTCAAGGTCTACTAGAGATCACGACGACGACGATGACGATCTCATAAGCTACATAAAAGTAGGTCATGAGTTCTATGAATACTCAAAGCTAAAATAGAAATTGCAATGTCACCATCTCATCATATTACAAGAAATTTATGTCAAGGTTAAAGAAGCTAAAATAGAAACTGCAATGTCATCATCATATTACAATTTTAGAAGTCTAAAAATAGGTCAAAAGGTTGATCTGTATATCATAGCAAAAATGGTCGGTTCAACCTCACTAAAAGGTGATTTCGTTACAACTAAAAAGTATAGTGACAGCATCATCGTTGAAAGTAGCTTATGCGCGTAACCAGATATGTATGGTAATCAAAGAGATGGTTCATATCTGCACTAATGTAAATAGTTGTTTAGAGTAACAATATAAGGAAATAGTGTAATGGGTAGAGTGTTGTGTAAAACATATCATACGCTCAAGAGCAATGGACCAAAGCAATTGACCTGAGAACAGCGGTGGAACGCTTGAAGCAAGAATTTTCAGCATTAGTATTCGATGAACATGAGGCGGTTTACGGGCGAGGTGATTATTGTGAAAGGTACATCCTAGTGAAAAGTATGAAAAGGAGTAAGATATGTGAAAAGTTTTAAATTTAAAGGAAATATGTAGAACATGTTTTGTAGAAGAACTGAAAGCTGCAATTGCATCAGTTTTGCAACGATGTAAAAATGGACAGCATCTATGGTAGCAGTTCATCCTCAGATGCAGATTAGCCTATCGATACAATTAAAAGTGCACTCTCCTCTAACATCATGATGCAGTAATATAGAACAGTTCCGGTGTCAACTATAATTCATAAGTTCTCGAATCAAAGATGGATCTATCTGCATTGAACAGTAGCACTTTCTGTAAATCCTTCACGAACGTAAAAGACTTGGAGGTGAAAATATAAAGTGATTGATATGAATACTATCAACACAAAGTATGGGAAATATCATTGAAACCCAGAACTTTAAGTGCAACGAAAATATACAACATTGTAAAAACAAAACAATCATCTATGAAACAGATCAAATAACTACAAGAAATCAAATAATTTTAATTCTGATTTTTTGGGGTAACTAAACAACCCTTTCATACTTTCACAACGGAAACAGGCAACATTGTAAAAACAAAAACAATTATCTCCGTAAGGATGGCTTTTAAAACTTCATGTTAAATAGAGCTTAATAGGAAAAACATGTTAACTTAAAAATATACAAAGCTACCCGCTTATGCAAGATATCAATAATACCTTTAAGCATTATCATTCACATTTAATTATTTTTAGATTTTCCTTTCATTATATTATGTATAATAAGAATAAAGAACAGTTACGTAAATCAAAATTTTCTGTAAAATATATACCACACTTCCTTATAAAATTGATCGTTATTCAGATATTGAAAACGAACAATTAAACGGCACATTTATTCCATTAAATTAAGGGTGGCATCAAAACTTCATGGAACATTATTAAACGAATGTTCAAAGTCAACATCTATATGAAGCTGTATTAGAAATATTTGACGAAAACCTAAAACTGATACTAATAAACCCCCACAACGCTGCACACACGCACTCACACACACACGAACACACACTCACACACACCACACACACACACACACACACACACGCACACATGCACACACGCAAACACGCAAACACAAGCACACACGCTCACACGCAAAAGCGCACACACGCACACACGCACACACGAACACAATCACACACGCACACACTCACATGCACACACACGCACTCAGGCACACGCACACACGAACACACGCACACACGCACACGCACACACGCACACACGCACACACGCACACACGCACACACGCGCACACGCACACACACACACACACACACACACGCACACACGCACACACGCACACACGCACACACGCACACACGCACACACACACACACACACGCACGCACGCACGCACACACGCACAGGCACACACACGCATACACGCACACACACAGACAGGCAAGCAGAAATGCAGGCACGAAGACACATAGTCAGGAGTTCACGCAGGCATGCAGACACGCAGGCACGCACGGACACACACACGTAGACACGCGGGCACGCTGGCATGAATACACGCACACACGCAGACACGCATGCATATACGCACGCATACAAACTCACACAAACACACACACACACACACACACACACATACACACACACACACACACATACACACACACACGTAGACTCGGGGACACGCAGAATCGTATACACGCACATACGCTCGCACTTCCACACACACGCACACGTACATGCCTACGCACACGCAGACGCACACACACACACGCACGTGCACACGTACACGCACACACGCACACACCCACACACGCACACACGCACACACGCACACACGCACAAACGCACACACACACACACACACACACACACACACACACACACACACACACACGCATACACGCACACACAGACAGGCAAGCAGAAACGCATCCACGAGAACAGTCAGGAGTTCACGAACGCAGACACGCACGCACACACACGTAGGCCACATCTATATGAAGCTGTATTAGAAATATTTGACGAAAACCTAAAACTGATACTAATAAACCCCACACAACGCTGCTGTAATTCTCCCAAAATAGAATCATCTCTAAGCTAAATGAATACAAAACCTAAACACTAAATACTAAGTACGCAAGGATTATCGTTCTCGATTTAGCGTGGATACTAGCATACATGCACAACCACATAGACACACACACACAAACTCACACACACACACACACACACACACACACACACACAGACACACACATGCACACACATGCACACACACACAGATACACACACACACACACACACACACACACACACACACACACACACACACACACACACACACACACACACACACACACATACACACACACGTAGACCTGGGGACACGCAGGATCGTATACACGCACAAACGCTCGCACCCCACACACACGCACACGCACATGCCTACGCACACGCGCACACACACACACACGCACGTGCACACGTACACGAACACACGCACACACGCACACACGCACATACACACACACACGCACACTCGCACACACGCACACACGCACACACGAACACACGCACACGTACAAACGCACACACGCACACACACACACACACACAGACACACACACACACACACACGCATACACGCACACACAGACAGGCAAGCAGAAACGCATCCACGAGGACACAGTCAGGAGTTCACGCAGGAACGCAGACACGCACGCACACACACGTAGGCAACATCTATATGAAGCTGTATTAGAAATATTTGACGAAAACCTAAACTGATACTAATAAACCCCCACAACGCTGCTGTAATTCTCCCAAAATAAAACCATCTCTAAGCTAAATGAATATAAAACCTAAACACTAAATACTACACGCAAGGATTATCGTTCGATTTAGCGTGGATACTAGCATACATGCACAACCACATAGACACACACCACCACACACACACACACACACACACACACACACAGACACACACGTACACACACAGACATGCACACAGATACACACATACACACACACACCAGTCGGGCACACACACACACACACGCACACACGCACTCACACACACGAACACACACACACACACACACACACACACACACACACACACACGCACACATGCACACACGCAAACACGCAAACACAAGCACACACGCTCACACGCACACACGCACACACGCACACACGCACACACGCACACACGCACACACGCACACACGCACTCAGGCACACACGCACACGAACACACGCACACGCACACACGCACACACGAACACACGCACACAAGAAGAACGCACACACGCACACACGCACACTCACACGCACACAGGCACACACACACACACACACGCACACGCACACACGCACACATGCACAAAGGCACCCATGCACACTGCACACACCCACACATGCACAAACGCACCCACGCACACACGAACACACGCACACACGCACACACGCACACACACAAACACACGCACGCACGCACACACCCACACACGCACACACGCACACGCACACACGCACACACGCACAGACACACACGCATACGCGCACGCACAGGCAGGCAAGCAGAAAATCAGGCACGAAGACACACAGTCAGGAGTTCACGTACATG
>JARFJB010000597.1:55628-68128 GCA_036346205.1 Vesta saturnalis | reverse complement strand
ATCATTGTTGTCTATGCTAAGCATGCTAAGGTCATCAAATTCATGGAAGTTTACTTTGTCAAGAAAAGTTCCTCAAATGGTTTCTGTAAACAGGTAGCCGCTCCAAACAGGTAGCTGTTTCTAAACAGGTAGTGGTTTCCTAAAACCAGGTAGCCGTTCCAAAACAGTTTTGCAACACAGGTCCGTTTCCCAAGATCACAAGAAAAGGACAAGGTTCATTGTTCCGACCGAGTTATAAAATAGATTGTTATCTAGATACACCTCAATTCTGAGAAACCAATTTTCAAGAACAAAGACATCCATTGTTCAACGCTTCAAAGTCTATGCTAATTTTCAAGGTCATTTTGAGAAAAGAACAAATACGATCCATTGTTCCGTTATAATTTCTAAAATAGATTGTTATCTAACTACACCTCAATTCTGAGAAATCAACACTCATGAACAAAGGCGATCCATTGTTCAAGACAAGTGTCATGTTATAATTTTTAAGGTCACATCTTATAAAAGAACAAAGGCGATCCATTGTTCGGTCGAGTTATAATTTAAAATAGATTGTTATCCAGCTACCCACAGTTTCAGGTCTGAGAAATCAACTTTCAAGAACAAAGGATCATTGTCTGCCGATGCTTCAAGGGACATACAAGTCGCAGTGTTGATATCAGTCGGTTAGTTGTTAAACATGAAATTATCAGGTTAAACCAGCACCTATTGCAAACTCTGCAAAATGCATGACCTAGAGATATCGAAAGTGTAAAGTTATTAATATCACAGTAACCAATACGAAGTATGGTGAACGTATAGTATTAGAAACCGAGAGTTTAAATGTGTTTTACTCAGCGCTTTTACGAGTATTTCAAAGAAAAGGAAAATCAATTTTAGCGATGAAAAAGGATATACATGAGTAGTCTGGTGCAGTCGGAAATGATAAACATAAGATCTAGCATCAGACCATATGTGAACAGTTTATCTAAAATATGCTTGTCTACAGTTGTAAAAGTCAGCAAGCAGCAATAAAATTACTCCTGGAACATTGCAGGATACTATATCGCTGTAGTAATAACCTGGTGATTAAAAAAGTTTTTATATTCTGCAGTTAATGAGACATTTCACCAGCTACTTCCACCATTTTCTAAGTTTAAGGTCACACCATTTACAATTCAGAAAATAATTTTAAGGTCAAACTGTGACCTTATCCGATCTTATCCATTTATAATAATGTAACTGGTCATCCATAAGGAAAGTGCAATCAAGAAAATAATTATAAACCAAGTGCAAATAATTAGATATGGACACAGACACAGACACAGACACAGACACAGACACAGACAGACACAAAACACAGACACAGACACAAGACACAGACAGACACAGACACAGACACAGACATACAAGACAAGACAAACAGACACAGAAACAGACAAACAAGACACAGACATCACAGATCAGAGACAGACAAGACACAGAACAGAAACACAGACACAGACACAGACACAGACAGACACAGACACAGACAGACACAGACACAGACAAGACAAGACATCAGACACAGACACAGACAAAAAGACACAGACACAGACAGACAGATACAGACAGACAAGATAAACAGGCACAGACACAGACACAGACACAGACACAGACACAGACACAATAGTAGTAATATAGGCCGATCCTGGACCAGTTCAAGGTAAATGTAAACTTATGATTTATTTCAAGGTCAAGTGAGTTTTCTGTTATGCCAGAACGCGCTCCACGTCTCAAGTATGTTTTTCATTTAATTTTGAGTCACTCCCCTCTGGTGGTGAAATCAAGCTTTAGCTCTTTCAAGGTCAAACTAAGGGGATTTAAATGTAGTTGGTCAAAAGCTAAAAATATCAAGGTAATTATATATCAAAATAGTTTTGAAGGTCAAAGGTTATTGACTTATGGTGGTGTCATATTTCAGAAATATAAGGTCAAGGTGAAAAGCTAAAATAGAAGTAAAGTAATCATAAATTAAAAATAGTTTTGAAGGTCAAAGGTTGACTTTGGAAACATCTTAGAAAAAAAAGGTCAAGGTGAAAAGCTAAAAATAGGTTGCAAGGTAATCATAAATCTAAAATAGTGAAGGTCAAAGGTTATTGACTTGCGGTGGTGTCATATAACATTTAGAAATATAAAAGGTCAAGGTGAAAAGAAAAATAGAAATTGCAAGGTAATCATAAATCTAAGAATAGAATTTTCAAGGTCTACTAGAGATCACGACGACGACGATGACGATCTCATAAGCTACATAAAAGTAGGTCATGAGTTCTATGAATACTCAAAGCTAAAATAGAAATTGCAATGTCACCATCTCATCATATTACAAGAAATTTATGTCAAGGTTAAAGAAGCTAAAATAGAAACTGCAATGTCATCATCATATTACAATTTTAGAAGTCTAAAAATAGGTCAAAAGGTTGATCTGTATATCATAGCAAAAATGGTCGGTTCAACCTCACTAAAAGGTGATCGCGTTACAGCTAAAAAGTATAGTGACAGCATCATCGTTGAAAGTAGCTTATGCGCGTAACCAGATATGTATGGTAATCAAAGAGATGGTTCATATCTGCACTAATGTAACATAGTGGGGGTCGTTTAGAGTAACAATATAAGGAAATAGTGTAATGGGTAGTGAGTGTTGTGTAAAACATGTGGATGGCATACGCTCAAGAGCAATGGACCAAAGCAACTGACCTGAGAACAGCGGTGGAACGCTTGAAGCAAGAATTTTCAGCATTAGTATTCGATGCCGAACATGAGGCGGTTTACGGGCGAGGTGATTATAGTGAAGCGGAGTGTAACATCCTAGTGAAAAAGTATGAAAAAGGAGTAATGATATGTGAAAAGTTTTTAAATTTAAAGGAAATATGTAGAACATGTTTTGTAGAAGAACTGAAAGCTGTGCAATTGCATCAGTTTTGCAACGATGTAAAAAAAAAATGGACAGCATCTCCTGATGGTAGCAGTTCATCCTCATCAGATGCAGATTAGCCTATCAATACAATTATCAAAGTGCACTCTCCCCTCTAACATCATGATGCAGTAATATATAGGACAGTTCCGGTGTCAACTATAATTCATAAGCGTTCTCGAATCAATAAAGATGGATCTATCTGCATTGAACAGTAGCACTTTCTGTAAATCCTTCACGAACGTAAAAGACTTGAGGTGGCAAAATATAAAGTGATTGATATGAATACTATCAACACAAAGTATGGGAAACATATTATCATTGAAACCCAGAACTTTAAGTGCATACTTACCTTAGGATTTTATGAATAGTTCAAAAAGAAGATCGCATTGAAAAGTTTAAGCAATATCTGGTTGAGAATGACGCATTACCAGCGCCGGAACTGTAGGAAAGATGACTAATTTAACATTTCTTAAAAAAAAAAAAAATAATAACATATATATCTATGTATAATTGTTTGGAAATAAATTATATATTTTTTGTTGCAAAAAAAGAAAAAGTCTTCTATTTTTGATTAAATGAAGGGTATATCATAATGAAGAGAGCTGCTATTGATGAGACTAAAAAAAAATGTAGCGTATAATAACATGGTGTCTGCAGCTATATTGGCTAAGCTCTTCAAGGTTAAGATTTATTGGTATCATATTACAATTCATACCAACCAATCTTCAAGGTTAAATTTTATTGACAAGGTATTGAGAAGGTATCATATTACAGTTCTTATGTTAGACCCTTAAAGGTTCTTAGGAATAGCAAAATAAGCATTCTTAACCAATCACACATGTAACTGACTTTGTGCATGCTCGGTATTGCTCGGGTATCCTCGTAGAGTCTACACTTCTATATAAGTTTAAATTTTATAATCACATATCATTCGCTTCAACATCATGTTTTTCTAAAAGTATATATATATATATATATATATATATATATATATTTAAAGCACTGTTTTGCACATTAAAATCGCTTACGTATTTACTATTGTAATAGTGTGTTAAACCAGAAAATCAGTTCTATTTGTTTAAATGTAGCATGCAGAAATACTGCACGATTGCATTAGCGCATGTACAACACGCTAACGAAGACAACCAGACAAATATAGAAAAGTAATGATTGTTATAATTGATGTGCAAGGATTCAAAACAGCAAGAAATGTATTTACACCTAAGGAACCAGCGATATATAATGGAGAGCAAATTGCTCATTACGTATTCAAGCCTACATTTCCATGGCACACGTTGGATAGTGAATTTCAAAAGCAAGCTAATTGGTTAATTCACAACCACCACTTTATCAAGTGGGAATATGGATATACTTCTCCACGTCTATTCCCTAGTATACTTAGTGATTGCATATCAACAACAGATGAGGTGTACGTTAAAGGACGAGAGAAAGCTGATTTTATTCAAAAATTTTTAAAACAAAGCATTACGGTGTTTGAAGAACAACATACTTTACCCAAACTTCATTCATGCTGTTTTTTTCATACATAAAACACTTGTCACTGTGCGTTGGCTCACGTATATCATTTATATGAAAAAATTGTAGTGAAATTCTAATAAAGATTTATTAACTGACATATCTTATTCACATGTATTACCTCAACGCTTTTATGAGTATTTCAAAGAAGAAGAAGAAGAAGAAGAAGAAGAACTAGATAATTTAAAATGTTATCTAAGAATAAACATTTGGATAATGAGAACCTAAACTGCTTTCGGTCTACTGGAAACAGATACCGCTTCTGAGAAACAGCTACCTGTTTTTGAGAAACAGCTACCTGTTTTTGAGAAACGGGTACCGGTTTTAGGTCTGTTTTGAGCTGTTTTCGGAAACCGGGAAAGTTGTTTTGAGCTGTTTCTGCCTGTTGCTAGAAAATAGGGATCTGTTTTTTGAGCTGACTGCATCAAAGTTTATGCTATTCACATTTTCGGTGTTTACAATGTTCTACTGAACAAAATTTAAAAGAATATTTGATAAAGGTTATATACCAAATTGGTCTAGTGAACTTTTCAAGATTGTTAAAGTACGTGTAAGGAATCCGGTCACGTACTTACTACAAGACATGATAGGGACACCTATTTATAGACAGGAACTGCAAAGGTTAAATATCCGGATGTGTATTTGGTGGAAAAGGTTATTTGACGTAAAAGAATAAAGTGTACGTAAAGTGGTTGGGATTAAAATAATATTCATGGATCGATGATGATAATGTAGTTTATAAGCATATTATTGTAAGGCAATAATCTCATTTATAATTCAATGATGCCGGTAAGAACAACAAGCACTTTGGAACACTTAAATTACTGTAGAAAGCATCACTATTGGTTTAATAACGGATATAAATGTCCTGCTTGTATAGGTACCGACTAGTATGAATATAACTTATTGTAATATAGTGTACTTAAGAACTAACGTAGAATGTAATTTCTGTAAGAATAATAATAAAGACCAATTGTAATTTGTATTATTTATTAATAATAAAACATACTGATACATAAATATTAGGCCTAAAGTGTTTATGTAGTCCTCAAATTAAACTGATGGCTACTTGAGTCAGGTCCGCTTGTTCAACCTAACCGTTCGCCTTGAAATCTGACCTTTTTCAACGTTTTCTAGAATCCAGTTATATATTGTGAAATGTTCATAATTTTCCCAATTCATTGCTGTAGTAAATTTTTTTTTTGGATAATGAGAACCTAAACTGCTTTCAGTCTACAGGAAACAGATACTGCTCTGAGAAACAGCTACCTGTTTTTGAGAAACAGGTACCGGTTTTAGGTCTGTTTTTGAGCTGTTTTCGGAAACCGGAAAGCTGTTTTGAGCTGTTTCTGCCTGTTGCTAGAAAAATAGGTATCTGTTTTGAGCTGACTGCATCAAAGTTTATGCTATTAAACAGGACAGAATTTGTCAAAGATAAATGGATCTATCTGCATTGAACAGTAGCACTTTCTGTAAATCCTTCACGAACGTAAAAGACTTGAGGTGTGTGCAAAATATAAAGTGATTATATGAATACCATCGACACAAAGTATGGTAAACATATTATCATTGAAACCCAGAACTATAAGTCCATACTTCTTACAATTTTATGAATACTTCAAAGAGGATCGCATTGACTCGAGTTTAATCAAGGAAATAAAAAAATTGAGATAGATTTACTGTATAGGTAAAGAAAATGATGCAACTTATGAATGTATCATGAAATAATCATTGTAATTTGAACGAAAGACGATTTAAAAGTGAATAAGTAATTACAATGTGATAGTAATGATATTATATGTAAATATATTTAATGCATTAATAAATCAACTCGATAATCCTTTACCCAAAATTCTGAATTTTCGTATATATACCAATAAATAAATAACAACGTTCAGTTACGTATTACTTTAATTGGTAAAACAAATTTTTTATCACATTTTTTTTGTTTTGAAATTTTGAAACTGCTATCATTGGCGCTCTTATTTATTGGTATATATACGAAAATTCAGAATTTTGGGTAAAGGATTATCGAGTTGTGATTTATTAAGCGATTAAATGGATATTTACATATAACTATCATTACTATCACTATTGTAATTACTTATTCACTTTTAAAGCGTCTGTTCAAATTACAATGCACCTTATTTCATGGTACATTCACTGAAGTTGCATCATTTTCTTTTTTACCTCATAAGCTTAAATCTATCCTCATTTTTTATTTCTGATTAACACCTCGAGTCTTTTCTTCTCGTCAATACTTAATAATTCTTTTCTTCTTATCATTCTTGTTACTTTCACCATTTCTAGCAATGCAAGTTTACTGAATCATGCAATCCCGGAGAAGCCTTTTATTATAAACATGCATCCTTTCAAAATAAGGGTTTAATTATCCCTGTATATTTTGATACGTGTACCTTTCAATTGTTCATCCGGGTTGTTATCACAGCGAGCTGCATTAGTTGCAATTAAGATTGGAGCGTATAGTTCGCCTCGTCTTCGCTAGTTATTAGACGTTTATCTGGTTCATTCATTATTATTAGATCATAGAGACCGCTCGCGTCATTATACCGAACTTAATAACCAAATCTTTCCGTCTGTATTTACCGGTGTCTTACCAATTGACCACTTATCGCTTGAAATGCCGTAAAAGACTCCGTAAGTGATATCAATTGCATTAGATGCATCACTCAGCATGCGCTCTATGTATATCCGTAGTAATGGATCATATTGTTCCAGAAATTCTCTCGATGCGGCAGTATTGAGTACAATAGAATCGGTCGTAGTCGCTACATGTTCTTCTTCTTCTTCCACTTGAGGTGTAATTTCTCTAATCACGCTAGTCTCGAGGAACGATGGTGTCTCTTGAAAATACAAAAGTTGTGCGTGAAAAAATTGTATCTTGCCAATGGCACAATTATATGTACGTAAACGTTGTCAATTGCTTCCATTAATAAATCATAACCCGGCAGTCCTTTACCCAAGCAACTCTCTTCATTATGATGTACCTACTCTTCATTTAATCAAAAAATAGAAGACATTTTATTTTTTGTAATAAAAAATACATAGTTTATTTCCAAACAATTATACATAGACATATGTTATTATAATTTTTTTTTACAGAAATGTTAAATTACTTGCCTTTCCTACAGTTCCTGAGCTGGTAATCTACATGTCATTCTCAGACAGATATTGTTTAAACTTTTCAATGCTATCTTCTTTTTGAAGTATTCATAAAATTGTAAGGGAAGTATGGACTTATAGTTCTGGGTTTCAATGATAATATGTTTACCATACTTTGTGTCGATGGTATTCATATAATCACTTTATATTTTGCACACACCTCCAAGTCTTTTACGTTCGTGAAGGATTTACAGAAAGTGCTACTGTTCAATGCACATAGATCCATTTATTTTTGACAAATTCTGTCCTGTTTAATAGCATAAACTTTGATGCAGTCAGCTCAAAACAGATACCTATTTTTCTAGCAACAGGCAGAAACAGCTCAAAACAGCTTTCCCGGTTTCCGAAAACAGCTCAAAACAGACCTAAAACCGGTACCTGTTTCTCAAAACAGGTAGCTGTTTCTCAGAAGCTATCTGTTTCCTGTAGACTGAAAGCAGTTTAGGTTCTCATTATCCAAAAAAAAAATTTACTACAGCAATGAATTGGGAAAATTATGAACATTTCACAATATATAACTGGATTCTAGAAAACGTTGAAAAGGTCATTTCAAGGCGAACGGTTAGGTTGAACAAGCGGACCTGACTCAAGTAGCCATCAGTTTAATTTGAGGACTACATAAACACTTTAGGCCTAATATTTATGTATCAGTATGTTTTATTATTAATAAATAATACAAATTACAATTGGTCTTTTATTATTATTCTTACAGAAATTACATTCTACGTTAGTTCCTTAAGTACACACTATATTACAATAAGTTATATTCATACTAGTCGGTACCTATACAAGCAGGACATTTATATCCGTTATTAAACCAATAGTGATGCTTTACAGTAATTTAAGTGTTCCAAAGTGCTTGTTGTTCTTACCGGCATCATTGAATTATAAATGAGATTATTGCCTTACAATAATATGCTTATAAACTACATTATCATCATCGATCCATGAATATTATTTTAATCCCAACCACTTTACGTACACTTTATTCTTTTACGTCAAATAACCTTTTCCACCAAATACACATCCGGATATTTAACCTTTGCAGTTCCTGTCTATAAATAGGTGTCCCTATCATGTCTTGTAGTAAGTACGTGACCGGATTCCTTACACGTACTTTAACAATCTTGAAAAGTTCACTAGACCAATTTGGTATATAACCTTTATCAAATATTCTTTAAATTTTGTTCAGTAGAACATTGTAAACACCGAAAATGTGAATAGCATAAACTTTGATGCAGTCAGCTCAAAAACAGATCCCTATTTTCTAGCAACAGGCAGAAACAGCTCAAAACAACTTTCCGGTTTCCGAAAACAGCTCAAAACAGACCTAAAACCGGTACCGTTTCTCAAAACAGGTAGCTGTTTCTCAAAACAGGTAGCTGTTTCTCAGAAGCGGTATCTGTTTCCGTAGACCGAAAGCAGTTTAGGTTCTCATTATCCAAATGTTTATTCTTAGATAACATTTTAAATTATCTAGTTTTCTTCTTCTTCTTCTTCTTCTTTTGAAATACTCATAAAAGCGTTGAGGTAATACATGTGAATAAGATATGTCAGTTAATAAATCTTTATTAGAATTTCACTACAATTTTTCATATAAATGATATACGTGAGCCAACGCACAGTGACAAGTGTTTATGTATGAAAAAAACAGCATGAATGAAGTTTGGGTAAAGTATGTTGTTCTTCAAACACCGTAATGCTTTGTTTTAAAAATTTTTGAATAAAATCAGCTTTCTCTCGTCCTTTAACGTACACCTCATCTGTTGTTGATATGCAATCACTAAGTATACTAGGAATAGACGTGAGAAGTATATCCATATTCCCACTTGATAAAGTGGTGGTTGTGAATTAACCAATTAGCTTGCTTTTGAAATTCACTATCCAAGGTGTGCCATGGAAATGTAGGCTTGAATACGTAATGAGCAATTTGCTCCCCATTATATATCGCTGGTTCCTTAGGTGTAAATATATTTCTTGCTGTTTTGAATCCTTGCACATCAATTATAACAATCATTACTTTTCTATATTTGTCTGGTTGTCTTCGTTAGCGTGTTGTATATGCGGTAATGCAATCGTGCACTATTTCTGCATGCTACATTTAAACAAATAGAACTGATTTTCTGGTTTACACACTATTACAATAGTAAATACGTAAGCGATTTTAATGTGCAAAACAGTGCTTTAACATACAATATATATATATATATATATATATATATATACTTTTAGAAAAACATGATGTTGAAGCGAATGATATGTGATTATAAAATTTAAACTTATATAGAAGGGTAGACTCACGAGGATACCGAGCAATACCGAGCATGCACAAAGTCAGTTACATGTGTGATTGGTTAAGAATGCTTATTTTGCTATTCCTAAGAACCTTTAAGAGTCTAACATAAGAACTGTAATATGATACCTTCTCAATACCTTGTCAATAAATTTTAACCTTGAAGATTGGTTGGTATGAATTGTAATATGATACCAATAAATCTTAACCTTGAAGAGCTTAGCCAATATAGCTGCAGACACCATATTATTATACGCTACATTTTTTTAGTCTCATCAATAGCAGCTCTCTTCATTATGATATACCCTTCATTTAATCAAAATAGAAGACTTTTCTTTTTTGCAACAAAAATATATAATTTATTTCCAAACAATTATACATAGATATATATGTTATTATTTTTTACAGAAATGTTAAATTAGTCATCTTTCCTACAGTTCCGGCGCTGGTAATGCATCATTCTCAACCAGATATTGCTTAAACTTTTCGATGCGATCTTCTTCTTTTTGAACTATTCATAAAATCCTAAGGTAAGTATGCACTTAAAGTTCCGGGTTTCAATGATAATCCTTGAAGATTGGATGGTATGAATTGTAATATGATACCAATAAATCTTAATCTTGAAGAGCTTAGCCAATATAGCTGCAGACACCATATTATTATACGCTACATTTTTTTTTTAGTCTCATCAATAGCAGCTCTCTTCATTATGATATACCCTTCATTTAATTAAAAATAGAAGACTTTTTTCTTTTTTTTTGCAACAAAAAATATATAATTTATTTCCAAACAATTATACATAGATATATATGTTATTATTATTTTTTTCTTTAAAGAAATGTTAAATTAGTCATATTTCCTACAGTTCCGGCGCTGGTAATGCGTCATTCTCAACCAGATATTGCTTAAACTTTTCAATGCGATCTTCTTTTTGAACTATTCATAAAATCCTAAGGTAAGTATGCACTTAAAGTTCTGGGTTTCAATGATAATATGTTTCCCATACTTTGTGTTGATAGTATTCATATCAATCACTTTATATTTTGCACCCACCTCCAAGTCTTTTACGTTCGTGAAGGATTTACAGAAAGTGCTACTGTTCAATGCAGATAGATCCATCTTTATTGATTCGAGAACGCTTATGAATTATAGTTGACACCGGAACTGTCCTATATATTACTGCATCATGATGTTAGAGGGGAGAGTGCACTTTGATAATTGTATTGATAGGCTAATCTGCATCTGATGAGGATGGACTGCTACCATCATGAGATGCCATCCATTTTTTTACATCGTTGCAAAACTGATGCAATTGCACAGCTTTCAGTTCTTCTACAAAACATGTTCTACATATTTCCTTTAAATTTAAAAACTTTTCACATATCATTACTCCTTTTCATACTTTTTACTAGGATGTTACACTCCGCTTCACTATAATCACCTCGCCCGTAAACCGCCTCATGTTCGGCATCGAATACTAATGCTGAAAATTCTTGCTTCAAGCCTTCCACCGCTGTTCTCAGGTCAGTTGCTTTGGTCCATTGCTCTTGAGCGTATGCCATCCACATGTTTTACACAACACTCACTACCCATTACACTATTTCCTTATATTGTTACTCTAAACGACCCCCACTATGTTACATTAGTGCAGATATGAACCATCTCTTTGATTACCATACATATCTGGTTACGCGCATAAGCTACTTTCAACGATGATGCTGTCACTATACTTTTTAGCTGTAACGCGATCACCTTTTAGTGAGGACATAAACCGACCATTTTAGCTATGATATACAGATCAATAACCTTTGACCACACTATTTTTAGACTTCTAAGAATTGTAATATGATGGTGACATTGCAGTTTATATTTTTAGCTTCTGACCTTGACATACAAATTTCCCTTTGTAATATGATGAGGATGGTGACATTGCAATTTCTATTTTAGCTTGAAGTGGAGTATTCACCTTCAATGAACTCATGACCAACTTTTATGCATAGCTTATGAGATCGTCATCGTCGTCGTCGTGACCTTCAAGTGGAGTAGACCTTGAAAATTCGATTCTTAGATTTATGATTACCTTGCAATTTCTATTATTAGCTTTTCACCTTGACCTTTTTATATTTCTAAGCAGTGTAATATGACACCACCGTAGGTCAATAACCTTTGACCTTGAAAACTATTTTTAGATTTATGATTACCTTGCAACTTCTATTTGTAGCTTTTCACCTTGACCTTTTTATATTTCTAAGAAATGTAATATGACACCACCGTAGGTCAATAACCTTTGACCTTCAAAACTTCTATTTTTAGCTTTCACCTTGACCAGCTCCAACATTTTAAATCTCCCGCTTAAAGTTTGACCTTGAAAGAGCTCCAAAAGCTTCTGATTTCACCACCACAGGGCGCCAAAAGCATGCTTCAAACGTCCGTGAGACGTGGAGCGCGTTCTGGCATAACGAGAAAACTCACTTGACCTTGAAATAAATCCCCATAAGATTTACATGGGTGACCTTGAACTGGTCCAGAACCGGCCTAGTATATCTACTGCAA
>JARFJB010000597.1:5000-55623 GCA_036346205.1 Vesta saturnalis | reverse complement strand
AATTTTTTGTGACAACCGAGTGCGCAAGTGAATGTGTGCGTGCGTGCTTGCGTGCGTGCACGCGTGCGCGCGTTCATGCGTGCGTGCGTATGTGTGTGTAATCGGTTCAACTGGCGCCTGAAAAGGGCATATATGGGCGTAGTGACACCAATATATACGTAGTATCACCATTTTATGGTGCCAGAACGTTTTCTCTGGTGTATGGTATCCAGGGGGTCTCATGAGCATCTACGCGAAGTTTTACCATGGCGCCACTTGGACCATGCGATATATATGAATAAATTGTGATTTTAGTTAACGATATAGATATGAAGACGGCGTTTCGATCGGAAAGTATAAGTTAAACGTTTAAGTGACACCACTAACGTTGTGGCACCATTCAATTTCAATCATATGCGGTGCAAGGTCAACCATTTTCGGTTATTTTACGTCCCCTTTTATTGTTCTCAATAATCCTTTGTGTTTGTTACTTAAGATTTTATTTACAATTGAATTTTGCTTGTAATATTAATACAAGTAATGTTTTTACATTTTATAATGCTTAGCTTCAATGGCGGAAATTTACATGCAATTATTTGTGTGCATCATGCGTTTTATTTGTCGTGTTTAAAGAACACTTCAGGAAGTGGACAAAAATTTTACATTTCCTTTAATAATTATTTTATGCGGATTTTTTGTGTTCGATTCCTTACTTTATGCTTAACTAATACGTTTTTGAAATAATGTTAATTACGTATATAAATGTGTATATGTATATACGTTTATAATATATTATGTATGCAATTTATTTGTAGATATATAAAATATTATTGAGAGATTTTTATTGCACATTATGTATGTAAATAAAACAAATATTGTAGACGTTTCGTATAATTTAGTGCTTTATACAGAGCTTTATATACAAAAATTGATATTAAATAATATTACTATCAGGAGCAAGATTTATCAAATCTTGTAAGGCACCATAAAAAGTAAAGGTTATTTAATAACTTACTCCGAGTGAAATAACATAATTATGTATAAGTTTATATAAAAACGTCACAAGGTAACAGCATAGATGCGCAATAAATAAATTTTGTTTTATTTTGCCACCATAATGTTCTTTATTTTATTTTGCCACCATAATGTTCTTTATACGCCTCCAAATGCGGGCGTAATGTGGTCTTTATAGCACGGGAATGTCATTGATGGTAAGCAGCATGATTGACAGCAAACACATGACATGATATATAATAGCAATATCACAGTATCTTAGTAACAACAAATTAGCCTACTGTCGACTTTATTTCACTGCATTTGCATTTAAAAACTTGCCGAAAATACTGAATCTTTTAATATTTTGTTCCAGTTTCATGGTGCAAAATAAAATAAAACATTATTACCACGGGCATAATTTAGATTATGGCTCTCAGGAATATAAAGCCCTCCGCTTCGCGTCGGGCTTTTAACATTCCCTCGAGCCATAATCTTCTGATTATGCCCTAAATACATAAATATCTATTATGCATTTATTGTGTTCGTACAGATTTTCACCAAGTGATATCAGAATCGTTATTTATGCATCAATTTCGTTGGAGAAACGTCCCAAACTATTGCATCGATGCTAAATTAGTAAATTTTATGCATTTTTCGTGACCATATGGATCTTGGTAAGAGATGTCAAAACCATATTTAAACGCCAATTTTTGTGAAAAGCATTCCAAAGGTAGGTAAATGTTACGATTTTTTTGGCTATATGAATTTTAACTAAAGGATGTGAAAACCGTGATTTATGCAACAATTTTGTTGAAAAGACATTCCGAAGCTTTGTGTTGATGTCTAATAGGTAAATTTATTGCATTTTCTGTTACCATATGGATTTTGGCCAAGAAATGTTAAAATCGTTAATTATGCACCAGTTTAAAAAGCATTGCCTCATTGCCCAGCAAGTGAATTAATGGATTTTCCGTAAACATGTAGATTTTAACTAAGAGATGTCAAAATGATTACTTATGCACCAATTTTTTTTGCAAAAAACGTACTAATGCATTGAATTGGTGCCCAAATCGTAAATTTTATTCATTTTTGTGAACATATGAATTTTTACTAAGAGATGGCAACCGTTATTTGTGCACAAACGTCCCAAGGTGTTGTATTGGTTCCTAATAATTAAATTTAATGAATTTTCCGTAACCTTATGGATTTTGACCAAGAGATGTCAAGATCGTTATTTATGCACCAATTTCTTTAGAAGGCCCTATAAGTGAATTTGATGTATCTTCTGTGACCATATAGATTTTGACTATGAGATGTCAATGTCGTTACCTATGCTCCATTTTTTTAGGAAAACATACTAATGCATTGCATTTGTCTGACCATATAGATTGAAAACACCAAGAGATGTCAAAATCGTTATTTATGAACCAATTTTTTTTAGAAAATCGTCAAAAATTTTCGTTGCCTAATAAGTTAATTGAAAGCATTTTCCTTGATCACAATGATTTTTGACTACGATATTGTAAAATCGTTATTAGTGCACCGCTTTTTCGTGGGAATACGCATGTTTACTAGATATCAAAATTGTTATTTATGAACCCATTTTGTTTACAAAAGTTCGAAAGTATCGGATCGATGTGCAATAAGTAAATTTATTTCATTTTCGTGATCATGTGCATTTTTACCAAGAAATGTCAAAATAATATTTATGCTCAATTTTAGTTGGAAAAAGATTCCAAAGCATTGCCTCGCTGTCCAATAGGCAAATTTTATGCATTATCTGTTACCATACGGATTTTGACAAAGAGGTGTCAAAATTGTTTGCCACATGTCTAACCACCACACGGCACAATACGGGAGAAATGAGTGAGCTCAGCTAAAACTCAATCAAACGGTCCGAAGACCGCAGAGCACTCGGATTGCATGGGTGTTTTGGAGGTATCGATAAAGTAGGTTAAATTTAGAATTTGGTTAGTAAGAAAAAACCGAAATATGCACCACAAGTTTTAAAGAAAGAAGGAAAAGAAAATAGGTTCTTATTTCTAGGAAGAGGGAGAGAGCTTGTATAGATTGAAACAGGGAGTAACAGGAACAGTAATTAATTGACAATTCCCCAACAATCGTAAATTTATTTCTCTCCTTAAATTCCCAACTAAGGAGGCAATGAGCCAAACGTTATGGTATAGTTATATAAATATATGAATGATAAATAAAATAAGTTATACACAGTATATATATATATATATATATATATATATATATATATATATATATATATATATATACAGAAATTTATAATTCATCATTATAATACCAAAACAATAATACCTCTTCCGGCTGACGCAAAATCTTACGTACCTTAGCCTGAAAACGCCAATTTAATAAACCTATTAAATCAGTTACTTACAAGAAAGGAAAATGTATTAAATAATTCAGCTTGCCTTTCGTTCAACAAACTGGATACAAATCCCCTTTTTATTCAAATACCTAAATACATTTGGAAAAGCTTGTTCAGTCCACTTAATGTATTTCGAATAAAAATAATAGTAGTAATAAAGCAATTTAAATTAGAAAAAGAAATTGGTCCAAACAACCTTATCTATAAAACAATCGTCTATATTACATATGTGAGTTACCAATTAAGCAATTAAGCTAGCACGACCTTTGGCGCTAACATTGACATGATTGAATATCACGCTACATAAAAAAGTTACCTCTGGTATAAAAATAAAATTTGCAGCACAGCTACTGCGCACAACCACATAACCAGGAGTACAAAATTAATTATCCCCGAATTGGAGGTTATACATGAGCTTCTTACGGGCGTGGCACATAAAACTAATTTTAACACAAATTATTCAAAATGTGGATTGTTCAGTGTGCGTAAAATCTTAAATAATGGTTTAGTTAACATATAGCAGTTCTATATGAGGGAAATTGTGTTGAAAATTAGCTGAAGTCAGGTATCAAACTATCACCCAACTTATACTACAGGTATTATGTTTAACCATTACTCGTTGACAGAATTAATGCAAATGTATTTAATTTCGGTGCAGGCAATCGTAACTTGCTGAAAGCAATTTAGGTACGAGTAGCATCCTTGGGTAAAAGATTTTTCACATAACAGAATTAAGGTAAATGTACTTAATTTCGTTGTTGGCGATAGTAATCTTCTGAAGGCAATTTATACATGCGATAAGGGCTGACCTGTGTTTACGTAGACTTATGTGTAATTCAACGTAGCCAGGATTTCACCAGCGTCAATACAAATGTAACTTCAACGATCACGTAATACCAACTACGTGAGCCACAGCTGGCTGCAGTACACTAGCAACACAATCCAAATAATAAGCCACAGAGATATTGAACAGATAATCTTTATTCAGTGATAATATGTTACCTCTAAGGTCGAATTCGAGCATTAGTGTATGTTTTAAGCAATTTGTTAACTCTATTTCTTTGAAGAAGTATTGTGAAATTATTTTGTGTTTGAAACCTGAAAGAGAAGTTCTAATTACAACGAAGTCCACAAGATCTGGTACGGCTTACTGAAATGTGTTACTGGAATGAAATATTTATATATCCGCCTTTAATAGCAATTATATCACTTCTATACAACAAAGCGATACTATATTGTGAAAATTTTCCAAAAAATGATGCGTAACATCTACGAAATAGAAACAGGAAAATTTTCTAGAAATTTCCAAGCCTTCCACAGAAATGGCGGTTTTGAAAAGAAAGCCAACAACTCAAGAAACAATATTACATTCGCCTTTTACCTATTTAGTCAGAATAAACCGTTATTTATGCAGTGTATTTATTTAGAAATAGCAAAATAACAGATCCCTTTCCAGATTTAAGTATACCAATCAGAGATGGCGCTATAGGTATTAATTAAATTTAAATTTTTGTTTAGTACATGCCAAATAACTACAGAAAGCTTTAATATGTTAAGCTAGCGAAACTATAACAAGTAAACTTTTGAAATACAAAGGTGTATATGAGAGAGAAATAATTTTCGTATAATGTAGAAACACGTCGATAAAAAAAATCATATGTGAAGTAGAAATTAGCTACATTATAGGAACAATGTTAATGTCATTTAATCCATCACACTCATTAGTAAATGCCGTAAATACAGAAATTTTAAGTCACTATGGTAAGCCTAAAGCACATTACTAAATGTTCGTCACACATACTTATTTAAGGTAGTTTTAGAAATAGTAACCAGATAAAATGCTACAATCGATCCTATATCGATTTTTGTACGTTACATGTTATTTATGTACCAATTTTGTTGGAAAAGCATCCCACAGCATAGTATTGATGTCCAATAAGTAAATGTATTACATTTTCCGTCACCATATGGATTTTGGCCAAGAAATGCCAAAATAGCTACTTAAACGCCAATTTTATTGTAAAACCGTCCCAAAGCATTGTATTTTTTGTGCCAAATGTATTTTGGTTAAGATTAAATGTTCGTCACTTATGTACTAAGTTTGTTGAAAAAACGTGTAACAGAATTGTATCTATGACCAATAAGTAAATTTAATGTATTTTCCATGGCCACATGAATATTGGTTAACATGAGTAAAAATCGCTATTCATGCTCCAACTTTGTTGAAAAAATGCCCCAAAGCATTACATCATAGCACAACAAGTAAATTTAAAGCGTTTCTCTTAACCACGTGGATTTTGACCAAGAGCCAACATCGGTATATATGCACAAAATTCGTTGGAAACATGTTTGAACGTATTGCATTGTAGCCCAATGGTTGAATAAAACAAATTTTATCAATTGTGTAGTATCGTTTGTTATTTCTTCCTTTAAGATTATTATTGTTCTAGATCTTTAATAATATAGAAAGTACGGCAAATATTAACAGTAATGTATTAAGTGCATCGTGACTTGATGATAATACTGGCTAACGGGATAAGTGAGCTTTTATTGCAACAAGCTTGAATGTATCCTTGCCAATATAATCGAAGCAAAGAACTGTGCACGAACTATATTTTGCTTGACCATTGCATTGCAAGTTTAATAACGAAAGTGTGTAAAAAATGAATTTTGTATATCGAATAGTTTCAGTTTCCAATTAGCTAGTTATTAAACATGTAGCTACAAACAATAATAAGTTTATGTAACACTTATCAGTTATTTGCAATGTGATTAGTTCAAAATCTGAAATTGGTGTTATTTTATAGTCTAACTAATTACCTTGAGGTATTATACCTCTTAAAATATTTTGTTAACTGAATATTAATATATATATATATATATATATATATATATATATATATATATATATATATATATATATATATATATATATATATATATATATATATATATATATATATATATATATATATATATATATATATATATATATATATATATATATATATATATATTATACAGATAAAAGTACTGGAAACACGTCAAATACGTATTACCTAATAAGTTGTTCGAAATGTCCGCCTCTTTCTTGAATACACAATGCAATACGTCTCTCAAATTCTCTCAAATTTCTACACATTTCAACACTAATGTTTTGAAAACAGTTTCTAATCCTAATCTCCATGTCTTCCTTTGTTGTAGGCGGTAATTTATAAACCCGCTCTTTGGCGTATCCCCATATGCTAAAGTCCATTTTAGTAAGATCTGGGGATCTAGCAGGCCAAGCAACAGGCCCTCCTCCCAATCCAACATTATGGATATCTAGCATTTAAAAAGTTATTATCGGATCTGTATGATGTACTGGGGCCCCATCATGAAGAAACCACATTTCTTGTTGCGTATCCTGTGACACTTGATGCAACAAATTAGGTAGATGGGTTTGCAGAAAGTCTAAGTATACTTCCCCTGTTACTCGCTGAAAAAAAATATGGTCCAATTACATGATTACCCACAACACCTCCTCAAACATTTAAAACCATCTATTTTGAGAAGTATATCTATCAAAATGTGGATTTTCGGTAGAATAGTAATGAAAATTGTGTCTGTTTACACTTCCATTTCTGTGAAATGTGGCCTCATCTGTAAATAAAATCAAATGAACAAAATTTCTTTGTTGATTTATTTTGTTTTGAGCCCATTGACAAAATTCCAGTCGTCTTTGATAATCTTCAGGAACCAACTCTTGAAGTAGTTGAATGTGATAGGGGTGCATTTTTTGAGACTTCAATATCCGCTGTACCGTACGTCGTTCAACACCAACTTGAAGAAAATGGGTCGTTGTCCAATATATGGATTTTCGGTAACTGATAATAGTACATTTAATTGATTTTTCTCAGTCTGTGCACGTTTTTCCCTAGTATTTTTTTCATATAACACATTGCCAGTTCTTTCAAAACGCTCCAAAACCTTTTCAAATGCCCTTCTTTCAGGTTGCTCTCTGGAAACCGTTATTGATACAGTCTTCTTGCTAAGAGCGTATTCTTATCACTAGCTCCCAAAACAAAAATCATATCAACCATCCCGGCTTGCGAAAAACTCATTATTTACAATTTTAATTCAAGGTTTAAATCAATTTGTTATACAATACACTAATGCATCACACAAATTATCAACTGACATTAAATAATGACGTTTCTCATGATCTCTATTATTTTTATATGCCACGCCTCGCAGACACGGCCAACTAACAACAAAACTTGAAAGCCGTATAACCTTTTTACAATAAAAAATGTTAAATTGTCATTATTTCAAAAACTACAATTTTTTGGAATATACACTCTTATACAAAGTCACCCTTATTTTTAGTGCTAAATAAGATAGAATTAAAAAAATAGGGGGTTTCTATTAAAAGAAAAATGACTATAGATTTTTTTGAATCAACTTTTTATTGACCATTTTTGATCACCCTGTATGAATGTATTACAAAAATACCAATTTACAAGGAAACTAACTATAACTAATTGATAAAGGCTTCGTTTAGAAAACATTTCTATCTATGTTTTGGCCTGAAAACGTCATTTTTGACAAAAAATTTGAAATTTGTCAAAAACGGTTAGACTTAGGTATAGGAAATTATACATAAAATGTGTCTAAAATTGTATGTAGAATCTAAATATGTAATAATATATAGGGTTTTCTAATTATAAAAAAAATTTAAATTACTTCTAATTTTTTATGATCTACCCTGTATAATTAAAAGTATTTTTGGAATATGCCAAGAACATATCTTACAACTTTTGTAGTTAATTTTCTTTTGTATCTCTTTAAATAAAGGAGATATGGGACTTTGTCACACTAATGTATATATATATATATATATATATATATATATATATATATATATATATATATATATATATATATATATATATATATATAGGGTGTATTTTAAAATCTCTCCTAATTACTAATTTATCACAATGAAAAGAAAAATGGTAATATCGTGTAACAGAGGTCCCCCATCAGTTACTGAGAAACCATGGTGTTCGATGTGCATTGGGTGTATAATTCCTACATACTCGTTGAATTAACCAATGTTTACTCCTAAAAAGTACCACATTAATCTTTCGGTAAATAATTACAGACCGAGAAAAGCAAACTGGACACTCTGTATCCCGTCGGACAAAACGTAAACAATACTGCTAACCGTAGATAAGAAAATGCAGCTCGTGAAAGCGTAGAAATGAGTTTCTTTATAATACAATTGGGTTATACGATTAGCTATAAATATATAATTCACATTATTATCAGCAGGTCCTCTTAAGTATATGGCATAGTATGAACTGACGTAGTCATTCTGTGTATAACAGTTCTTCGAAGACTATCGTCAAATCTGGTTCAGCACTGTGCATGGTGTGTATAAAAACATAGTTTAGATGGGAGTTGTTTCTTTAAATGCTATACAGACGTTGCATCTAAAATTTGCAAGCTAGTCAAGTTATCAGCATCTAGACATATTGGATTCGGCCCAACAAAGTGCAATCAATAGCATATTTTTACCTATCCTTAAAATAATAATAAGAATTTCAGTTGAGATAACGCAAAACGTAAGCGTCTTACCAATGGCAAAGTACCCCATTATCTCGAAATAGAAAATTACTAATACTAAAAGGTCCCCTTAAGCACCTAACCGAACATGGTCCTCCCTTGTACTGATGAATGTAATAAGTCCTCCTACGTCTATGCCAAATCTTGATCCTCGCTAGGTGTAGTGTCTATAATAGGCCAACACCTATTTTTGAGAATGTATTGTTACTACCCCACACTTAAAAAAAATCTAGAAGAAAGTTCATTGAATTAAGGCGCGAAAATGCAATAGTAAATAAGAGTCCTCACTCCATATTAGTGTTGGCGGATGACCTCCCAAGACCCCCCAAACGCGTATAGGTGTGTGTGTGTGTGTGTGTGCGTGTGTGTGTGTGTGTGTCTGTGTGTGTGATGTGGTGAGTGTGCGGCGTATGTTTGTGCCAGTGTGTATGTGTGTGTGTGTGTGTCTTGCGTGTGCGTGTGCGTGTGCGTGTGCGTGTGCGTGTGCGTGTGCGTGTGCGTGTGCGTGTGCGTGTGCGTGTGCGTGTGCGTGTGCGTGTGCGTGTGCGTGTGCGTGTGCTTGTTCGTGTGCGTGTGCGTGTGCGTGTGCGTGTGCGCGTGCGCGTGCGCGTGCGCAGCGCGAGGTGCGCGTCGCGTGCGCGTGGCGTGGTGCGTGTGCGTGTGCGTGTGCGTGTGCGTGTGCGTGTGCGTGTGCGTGTGCGTGTGCGTGTGCGTGTGCGTGTGCGTGTGCGTGTGCGTGTGCGTGTGCGTGTGCGTGTGCGTGTGCGTGTGCGTGTGCGTGTGCGTGTGCGTGTGCGTGTGCGTGTGCGTGTGCGTGTGCGTGTGCGTGTGCGTGTGCGTGTGCGTGTGCGTGTGCGTGTGCGTGTGCGTGTGCGTGTGCGTGTGCGTGTGCGTGTGCGTGTGCGTGTGCGTGTGCGTGTGCGTGTGCGTGTGCCATTTTACCTATCCTTAAAATAATAATAAGAATTTCAGTTGAGATAACGCAAAACGTAAGCGTCTTACCAATGGCAAAGTACCCCATTATCTAGAAATAGAAAATTACTAATACTAAAAGGTCCCTTAAGCGCCTAACCGAATATGGTCTTCTCTAGTACTGATAAATGTAATAATTCCTCCTAATTCCATGCCAAATATTGGTCCTCGCTAGGTATAGTATGTATAATAAGCCAACATCTATTTTTGAGACTTGGGGAAGTGTATTGTTACTATCCCACACAAAAATTTAGAAGAAAGTTCATTGAATTAAGGCGCGAAAATGCAACAGTAAATAAGAGTCCACACTCCATATTACTGTTGGTGGATGACCTCCCAAGACTCCCCAATTGCGTATAGGTGTGTGTGCGTGCGTGCGTGTGTGCGTGTGTATGTGTCTGTGTGTGTGACTGTGTGTGTGTGTGCGCGCGTATGTGTGTGCCAGTGTGTATGTGTGTGTGTGTGTGCTGTGCGTGTGCGTGTGCGTGTGCGTGTGCGTGTGCGTGTGCGTGTGCGTGTGCGTGTGCGTGTGCGTGTGCGTGTGCGTGTGCGTGTGCGTGTGCGTGTGCGTGTGCGTGTGCGTGTGCGTGTGCGTGTGCGTGTGCGTGTGCGTGTGCGTGTGCGTGTGCGTGTGCGTGTGCGTGTGCGTGTGCGCGTGCGCGTGCGCGTGCGCGTGCGCGTGCGCGTGCGCGTGCGCGTGCGCGTGCGCGTGCGCGTGCGCGTGCGCGTGCGCGTGCGCGTGCGCGTGCGTGCGTGTGCGTGTGCGTGTGCGTGTGCGTGTGCGTGTGCGTGTGCGTGTGCGTGTGCGTGTGCGTGTGCGTGTGCGTGTGCGTGTGCGTGTGCGTGTGCGTGTGCGTGTGCGTGTGCGTGTGCGTGTGCGTGTGCGTGTGCGTGTGCGTGTGCGTGTGCGTGTGCGTGTGCGTGTGCGTGTGCGTGTGCGTGTGCGGGTGCGTGTGCGTGGCGTGGCGTGCGCGTGCGCGTGCGCGTGCGCGTGCGCGTGCGCGTGCGCGTGCGCGTGCGCGTGCGCGTGCGCGTGCGCGTGCGCGTGCGCGTGCGCGTGCGCGTGCGCGTGCGCGTGCGCGTGCGCGTGCGCGTGCGCGTGCGCGTGCGCGTGCGCGTGCGCGTGCGCGTGCGCGTGCGCGTGCGCGTGCGCGTGCGCGTGTGCGTGTGCGTGTGCGTGTGCGTGTGCGTGTGCGTGTGCGTGTGCGTGTGCGTGTGTGGGTGCGTGCGTGTGTGCGTGCGTGCGTGCGTGCGGGCGTGCGGGCGTGCGTGCGTGCGGTGCGTGCGTGCGTGCGTGCGTGCGGCGTGCGTGCGTGCGTGCGTGCGTGCGTGCGGCGTGCGTGCGTGCGTGCGTGTGCGCGTGCGCGCGTGCGTGCGTGCGTGCGTGCGTGTGTGCGTGCGTGGTGCGTGCGTGCGTGCGTGCGTGCGTGCGTGTGTGTGCATTGATACAATATTCAGCGGTTTTTAAACATATACACGGATGTTAACTTTAGGATTCCCTAGTTCCAGTAGGCTTTCCCTATATTTATCCTTTCAATGTTTAGCGTAGGTTTTGACTTCATTTCTACATTATTAGTAGGTAGTATTGTTGAACAAGTTTAAAATTTTTCCTATCTTATTATTATCAGTTTTATAGATATATGTGTGTTCACAATATGACATTCAAGAACCATTAAAATAATCGTAGAAGTTTCTGTAAGTGTGTATTTATTTTGTTAGAATATGGCGCCTATGTTAAGTACTTTGTTATATATTCTGCAGCGTTTTTCCACGTAGTTGTAAGTAGCATTTAACTTGGAATGGATCTTTTAATATGCTCAAATTATATACATTTTGGATATATTTCAGATGAAGGTAAAATAGGTTTTTGTGTTACGTAGTAATGTAATTTTACCGGGGATGGCTTGGACAATATCTTTTATTATGAAGTGTGAATAATAACCTGAAAAGTTATGGAAAAAAATGGTTTTACTCAGTTTGCCTTATATCGGATATTGCATGCTTGATGAGCGCTACCTCTAAACCGACCGTTGAAATGACAACGGTCTCTCACTTTAATATCATGGTCTAAGAAGGAATGTTCGTAAATCTAGCAGTGGGTGGATGCATTACATTCCAGTGTTTGAATGTCGCTTAACGTTTCCATCGGTGTTGGATTGTCAGAGTACTGCTGAACATTACCCGCAATATCTAATAACTCATTGGTGAACCAATTAATGCATTCCTCACCCCTCCGCAACCGAAATTTTGATAAGGAATCGTTAAACTTGCAGTGGATAAAATACGTAATGCCGCACATGTTATGCTTCTTATACTTAACGGTTTTCCGAGTTTCGTCATCTTCAAAATCCTGCACTATACATTTCAAGTCGCAATATAAAATAAATGGCAGTCTGTTTAAACTCGTGGTTCTTAGTATAAACATTGTATCCCTGATAAGGCATCTCTATCCTACACTTACTAATTCATGATTGCTAAGCTTAATATCCGGACTAAAATAGTGGAGCCATCATTGTATAGCATGATATATATATATATATATATATATATATATATATATATATATATATATATATATATATATTGACTCACCTAGAATTTGTTAAACGATTTTATTGAAATTTTCGTCAACGATGTCTTTCATTCAAACGACTAAAATTTTAATAAAATCTAGCTAGTAGTTTTTTTTTGTTTTTTCCTTTGCACTTAGTAACAATAAATTTGAAGAAATAAACCAATCAGTGTGTAATTAACTGTCAATTTTGCAAATTGTTTGTTCAGAATTTCGTTCTGAACTTGGGAAAAATGCCAAGAGTACGTCAACATCAACATTTTTCCCAATTGACTGATTTTGAACGTGGCGGTATTATTGGCATGAAAGAGGCCGGACTTTCGCTAACAGAAATTGCTCGTCATGTAAACCTAAATGTTACAACGGTATTGAGATGTTGGTCCAAAGGATCCGAGGAAGGGATGGAGCAACGTCGCCCTGGATCTGGACGTCCCCGCAGGACTACAGATCGAGAAGAACGCCGCTTAAGACTTTTGGCCACAAGAGACAGATTTTCAACAAGTCGATCGATTGCAAACGATTGGATGAGAGATGTAGGAGCCAGAATGTCAATGTCATCTGTTTATCGCCGGATAAGGTCTTATGGGCTGCATTCATATGATTCATTTTTATGTCTTCCTCTTACACCACTTCACCGTCTACGCAGGGTAGAATAAAGCAACGAAAGAGCGAATTGGGCGCAAGAGAGGCATCGAATTGTGTTTAGTGACGAGTCCCGATTTTGATTGTGGGCCCACGATGGCCGTAGGAGGGTCAGACGGATGCGTAGAGAACGTAAAAATCCAACATTTTTTGTGGAACGCAACACAGCCCTCACACAAGAAGTGATGATATGGAGTGCCATATGTTACGGTAGCAGATTACCCTTGGTCTTCAATGATGGAAACTTAAGCGCCGCTGGTTACATTGCCAATGGGCTAGAACCCGTTGCGCTTCCATATCTTCAGGGGTTGGAAAATCCTATTTTCCAACAGGATAATGCGCGCCCTCATACGGAAAGGGCTACAATACGTTTTTTGGAACGAGCTAACATTGCCGTCTTCATTGAACATGTATGGGATGAGGTCTGTAGGCGACTGGATAATTTACCACACCCTCTAGATAACTTACACGATCTCCGGCTACGGATTCAAGAAGCTTGGGTTGATATATCACAGGCAGCCTTAGATCACTTGATTTATAGCATGCCAAGACGTCTGAATGAGTGCATAACAAATCGTGGCGGGGCAACTCATTATTGAAAAAAATATTTTTAGTTTTTTTTCTTTTGTTTTCAAATTTTTATCGTTTGTTTGTTCTAATGAAAGACATCGTTGACGAAAATTTCAATAAAATTGTTCAATAAAGTCTAGTTGTTGCAATTTTTATGGAAGTCAGTATATATATATATATATATATATATATATATATATATATATATATATATATATATATATATATATATAAGAGTGCAGAGAGGTATATCAAAGTTAAGTTTTTTAAATGGAATGCCCTATATTTTATCACATTTTTGAATTAAGTATGAAAAATAAGATAGACTTTCGTTAGGGTTCCTATACCTAAATACAGAGCGCTGGAAAAAAATCAATTGTTACCAAACGAAACTAATTTTGTCAAAACTGCTTCAGGATCTAGAAATTAGACTGTTTCTTTGATTTATTTGCCTGTTTAATTGCGAAAAATACTGTAATGGCTATAATGTTCAGATTTTTCGGTTGTTATTAACACTTTCAAACTATATCTTCCTTGCCTGAAATGGAACGGGTTTAAAAATGTCTTTACAAATAATGTTTATCAATAATTCTTTGAATCTAGTAATTAGAAAAGATATCTCTTCTTTTGTGTGTAAGTGTACACATATTTCAAGTTAGTATGCAGAAATTTTTACTTAGAATACTACTTATGGAAATATGAATATTGTAATGACAAAAAACGATGCCACCAAGCTGAATTCTAATCTAGTGTGCTATTGTCAAAATGAGAAATACTATTAATTAACATCATGTCAATGTAATTGGGTATTAATTATTTGCACTGTGTGGTGAATACCAAATAATTAATTTAAGTTAAAATGGTTTATTCGAAGCAGGAAAAGATGATATGATTTTAACAATTGGTTAATATGAAAAAGTCTATTGACTTCAAGATTCTACGCAGTTCATTCAAATAAAAAAGTACTATAGAGATTGTTGCAAAAGTTTCGGGGGACAAGAAGTGTCGCTTACCTGAAAAAGAAAAAAACAAGAGTGGTTACCAATAACGAAAATAGGGAGCTTTTCGTATTAGGTTCCGTGGTTGATACTTTAAACACCAGTACTAGAATAATTGAGAGAGAAACAGGCATTAGTCAATCAAGTGTCTCCAGAACTTTAAGGGAATACAAATACCACACGTATCATATTCAACTTAATCAAAATTTATATGGAATAGATTTTGAAAGGCGAATTGATTTTTGTTTAACAATCCTCGACAAAATCAGTGAAGATGATAATTTTAATTTGTACGTGTTGTTACACCGATGAGGCTACGTTTCATAGTAATGGACGTATTAATCATTATAACTACCATTATTATGATACCGAAAATAAGCATTTATTGTATACGACACATCACCAGGAACGCTGAAATATTAATGTGTATGGTGGAACAATTGGCGATGAAGTTATTGGTCCATATTTCTTCAACGGCACTTTAAATGGTCGCAAATTTTGAAACTATTTAAAAAAAATGGCTTTTTTTATTAAGAAAATATTCCATTACAAATCGGAACAACAAATATACTTACAACTCGATTGTGCCCCTGCAGATTTTTCATGACGTGTAAGGGAATATTTAGACCGAAAACTTCACAACAAATGGATGGAAAGAGGCGAGCCAATTAACTGGCCTCCTAGATCTCCAGACCTCACTCCGATGGGTTTCATTTTTATGGGGATATATTAAAAATCTAGTGTATCCTACTCTTACTACTGCAGAAGACATCATAGACCGAACTAAAAATGAATTTGGAACCGTCACTCCTGTTATGATGCAAAATGTAAAATGTTCGCCTGAAAACAGAATCGCACTCTGCAATGAAAAAGATGGCAGCCATTTCGAGCATTTGTTGTAGTAATGTTAAATTGTTAAGAATAACATTATTTAATGTATTGTTCGATAACTGTGGAACGTGAAGGTTTAGGTACAAGACACCTTAGTATTTTTTGGAAGACCATTGAATTTATCATATGATATCCAAATATACACAGTTAAATTTGAGGTAAGGAAGATATTATGGTTTGAATGTATTAATAATATAACCGAAAAATCTGAACACCCAGTGAAGTATTTTTCGCAATTAAAATGTTGAATAAATCAACGATAAAGTCTATTTTCTAGATTCTGAAGCAGTTTTGACAAATTTAGCTTCGTTTGGTAAGAATTAATTTTTTTCTTGCAATTTAGGAAAAATCAAAATGACAGTGTTTAGGTATACGGAACCCTAACGAAAGACTACATTACCTTTCGTACTTAATTAAAAAATGTGGTAAAATATAGGGCATTCCATTAAAAAACCTAAGTTTGATATGGTACTATTTTTTGAAGCAAGTAAGCATAGGGTGATACGCGAGCATTATTGTGGGGGCTAATGGGAAAGAGAGCGGGTGCTAAGCTCATCCGAAACAGGTTTCATTATTATTCTTTACATTAATGCATTACTTATTTTTTTATTTGGGGTGTAAAGCTGTGTAGGAAGTTGCTCTTATTATAGTTGTACTATTCGCGTTCACAGTTAACGAGATAATTTTCGATAGAGCGCAACCATTACCCCGTTCTCAAATTATCTCACATCTTAAAATATTAAAAATTTCGTGGTAAAACTAAATTCCCTATCCATTAAATTATTATCATTATTTATGGATGGTTTCACAAATTGGGCAAAAAATTCAAAATTTACTTCTAAAGTCTGATGATAAACGTTAGAAACATCCTTAATCTTAATTAAAAGCAACTTAAAACTATTATGAAAAATCTTCCTAATGTCCTATGTCCTAAATTAATTATAACGCCCGATCTCACCCTGGATACGAAGACTGTAACCAAATCCCTCCACTCAACTGTACCCTTTCTTCCAATAGATCCTGCTTCAGTTGGTTTTCTTAATTGCCTAATATTCTACACAGCTACAATTTCCCTGTAACGCACACCAGATGGCTCTTATCATCAATACTCAATGATGCACTACCAACGCATGTTTTAACCAACCTTAAGCTGGCTTCAATGATGCTAGTAATGTATTGATTTTAGTAGCATCATGAGTATTGTATTATTATAGAAATTCTCAATCATTTTCAAAGACGAATCAGCATTCTCCATTAACACCATTTCTAAGTAACAAATCATTATGAATGGATTTAATATAAGTGATAAGCATTATACCGGAATATGTGGTGATTGAACTGAAGCAGCACGTAATATGTAGTGGATTCTATCAAACCTAGAACTTATCTATATAAGTAATGTTAAAAATATAAGTGTATGTCTTACCTGAAGCACTGCAAGTAATTGGTCAGGATGTAAACTGAATTTATGTATCTATTGTATTTAGTATTTATAACATTAGAATTCATTGGTATAACTATTGTTTTTTAAATGTAGATCGGAAACTTACCTGAGGCTTAGCACGACTGCGAATATCAGCAGTTAAATCTAAAAAAATTATCTATATAATTAATGCTTTAAGTATAAAGAGAAATCCTACCCAATACACGGTAGCTAATTCAAATAGTAGCAAGTAATTTTTATATATTAATACTAGCAAGGAATACTAAAATTAATCTATATAATTATTTAATTGTTTCTAAAATATTATAAGAACCTTACCTAATGAGTACCACGATAACTTCTGAGATACAGCCTATATATATATATATATATATATATATATATATATATATATATATATATATATATATATATATATATATATATATATATATATATATATCCTTCCATCACTAAAGCGTCTATACATTGTCGAATTACATTCGATCCAAGCACTCCACATGTAAAAATGTTTCCAGAGATGTATAATCATGGTATAAACCTCCTGACAAAATTTCGTAGGACGCTATTTTGATACCAAAATAGACGAAAAGAAACCGGACGGTGTATAATTTTAGTTGATACCAAACGCCGTCAGAGGCGTTAGTACAGTTAGAGTATATTGCTGCTGTGTATATTTTTCTGATGTCTAATAGATGTTAGAGCGTCAGGGCTTTCGGCAACATTGCGATTCATAAAAACCAATAAAACCAGCTAGGAAATAAATAAAAAGACGGGTATTTCACGATTTTAGTTATAAGTATACATTTTATGCACTTCCTTGAGTGTAGAGCGTCACCTAAAATTAATTGAAAATGGTAATACTCACTGCTTAATCAGACATTTAACTGAGTTAGGAATACGCGTACCTACGTGCTTTGACTTTCTGTAGATTGAAAAACAGAAATGATTTTAGGAATATTGGGGCAAGAAAATAAGTTTCCAGAACCGTATTGTAACTAAATTGAATAATTAATTAAACAATAAAAAGTTTGAAATAGAAATTAAATATGTAAGTCTGAAAAAATTTCAGTTACTTTAATATAGTAATAACATTTTTGTACATGAACAAATTAATGCGTCTTCAATTAATTTGCTGTAGTTAGGAGTAATCGATAAAAATGATGACCGATAAGAATCACGACCAAACTTTTTAGGAAGGTACAGGGTGACACCTAAAACACTGAAATGCAAATAATACAGCATGGAATGGAAGTATGTATCTACATGCTTGGACTTCACAATCTTTTAAATACATTACAAAACTATCGGTGCTTTTTACGGATGTGCACCAACTTAAATCTTGTTTTTATTGTATCTCCTCTGGCTGATGTGAACCTGTCATTATTTTATAAGAATTTTGCTTTTGAAAGTAAGGCGAGTAAAGCTTTTTTCTATAAAGTTTTAATTTATTTTGGTAGTTTAATCAGATCTTTAGTAGGTAACGTCATTTTCGAGATACAGAGTGATTTTTGAAAATAGGCAAAAACTGTTCAAATATCTTCTTAATTTTAATAAATATGAAAAAAGTGTAAAGGCATATTTCATAGACTAAGCTAAGGAGAGTTCAGTGCAGTTTGTTGAATTTTTGTAATGGGTACTAAGTAGATAAAATATGACCTAAAACTGGAAAACTTTTTCATTTTTGATTTTACGAAAAATGTTACTGTTGATAAAAGTCCTGCTTCCTTTAAAAATATTATTGGAATTATAAAAGTACTGAAAAATTTACGGATTGCCAAAAATTTTGAAAATATAAAACTGCCTCAAGAGAGAACTACCCATAAGGTTAATTTTAGAGCAAAATGCCATAAGAAAATTATTCTGAGGATTTTCGAGGCCGAATAAAATACAAAATTTCATAAATAAATTGAAAAATTATTGTTGTTTCCTAGTAGCAGAAAATGTCACGTTTTCCTTTTACGCGTATTACTAAAAAACCTAGTAGGCTGGAAAATTGAACATGGTGTTGTTATGGAAACATAAGTCTTACATATTAACAATATTTGAAGTTTCTAATTAATAGGATAATTTGTTCATTGTTCTTTCTTAGTTTATTTTTATACCTAGGATGTTGTTAAATAAAACTTTTTGTGTACCCCATATATTGCTTTCAGATTTCAATTTATTTATGAAATTTTGTATTTTATCAAGGCTCACTATCGTCAGAATAATTTTTATGGCATTTTGCTCTAAAATTAACCTTATGGGTAGTTCTCTCAGGAGCCAGTTTTAGATTTTCTAAATTTTTGCCAACACCGTAAATTTTTCTGAACTTTTATAATTCCAATGACACTTTTAGAGGAAGCAGTACTTTTTATCAGGAGTAACATTTCTTCGTAAAATCAAAAATGAAGAATGAAGAAATGAAGTTTTCCATTTGTTAATAACTTTTCAGGACGCGCTGTATTTTAGAATTAATTTTTACAGAAAACAAAATACAATAAATGTTCAAAATGTTTCTTTTCGAGAATTATCAGTCAGCATCCATTTTTTAATTTCTCTAATATGTATTAGGCGCAAAGTGACTAAGAACTTAATTCAATTATTTAATTATTAAAGCACCTTAGAGCAAAAATAACGTTGACTTATGTTTTATTTACTATAGAAAAAAATTAGGAAAGACATTATACTAAAACTTATAAGATGTTTTTAAACGACTCTATTGATAGGCTTTAAAGTGATACTTTATATATCATCCCTTACCATATACTATAATAAATGGATATACAGTGTCCGAGATTCAGCATGCATGTATTGCTATATTCGTTAATATTGAAGATAGAATGTCGGTTAAATGGGGAAAGTTTTAGAGAATTTTATGGCTATCATCATGGTAAAGTCAGATTTGAAGTAACTTTTTTGGTTTTTGAAATAATTGAAGAAAACAAAATTGTGCATTTTCTACTACCCCTGTAGCTCTTTTATTTGAAGTCTGACAATATTTTGATTTGTACATTATTATGACACTTTTAAAAGACAATTTTAAAAAAGTACCAAAATTTATCTACAGTCATTTGTTTTTGAAATACATACACTAACTATTGTTTTTCATATGGACGCCATCTTGGATTTTTACATTATCGAATAGTATTTTTTATCACCTTTTCAGCGATGTATCACATGATACGAGAATTTACTTCCAACTATCAAAAATTTAAACCCTTGCTAATTTATCTGTTTTTACTTACAAAATTTAATACATTTCTAACTTTTGTTTTTGGACGCTATTTGGATTTTTACATTATCGAATAGTGGATTTTAACACCTCTTCTACAATGTATTTCATGATATGAAAATGTAGAAAATGTGTGGAGCATAGAGCGGGACATATCGAGCATGTTTTATGATAGTTACTATTATCGGTTTTGTTTTTATTTTAGTTTTTAGAAATTACAATAATTAGGAATCTAATTGTATAAATTTTTCATTTATTTATTAATCCATGCCTTCTCAAGGCCTACTATTTCAATTTTATATTTTTAAATTTTTGCTAGTTGAAGTAAATTCTCGTATCATGTGATACATCGCTGAAAAGGTGATAAAAATACTATTCGATAATGTAAAAATCTAAGATGGCGTCCATATGAAAAACAATAGTTAGTGTATGTATTTCAAAACAAATGACTGTAGATAAATTTTGGTACTTTTTAAAATTGTCTTTAAAAGTGTCATAATTATGTACAAATCAAAATGTTGTCAGACTTCAAATAAAAGAGCTACAGGGGTAGTAGAAAATGCACAATTTTGATTTCTTCAATTATTTCAAAAACAAAAAGTTACTTCAAATCTGACTTTACCATGATGATAGCCATAAAATTCTCTAAAACTTTCCCCATTTAACCGACATTCTATCTTCAATATTAACAAATATAGCAATACATGCATGCTGAATCTCGGACACACTGTATGTCATGAATAAAGAACGATTAAAAAGAAAACAATAACCCTCTATTAAAAATTTTAATATAATGTGATTGTTGCTTAGCCGTATCCATTATAAAATAATAGAGAACTGCACTGAACTGTCCTAACTACAGTCTGTTCGCGGTCAAGAAAAACCGCATGTAAATAAAATCACGTGAATATTGAATGACCTAGGCAAGTGGATTAGATTGAACGGTCCGCATGTATGAATTTTTCTGTTTCCACTGCTGATATTTGAAAGCGACCGTCCAATAAAGAGACGAGTTAGAATTGATCACGCGTCGTAATTGTTCACAGGCGGTCTTTCTTGGGAGCGAACTGAGTATAACTATTGTTTAATTTAGCTTTTTCAATCCCAACTCTCATCAACGTTTTTAATAAACACATTATATATTAAAATACTTATTTTTGGGATTTTTAATGGTGTACTTTAAATTATACAATCTAAACGTTTCGATTTGAAAATTTTTCAAATTTGACAAAATTGTTTACTACATCTTTAACAATTTTTAAAAACATTACTACTGACGAAGATAACTGTAAGTGTTATCGAAACGTTTAGATTGTATAATTTAAAGTACACCATTAAAAATCCCAAAAAGATAAGTATTTTATTATGAGTGTTAATGGTGAAAGTTTACATTTTCATACATTATATGTTGTATGGATTACTCAACCAAACTATATGTTTCCTTTAAATTGGATTTTTCTGTGGTTATATTCTTCAATTTTTTTTTTTTTTTGGTAAGTTCAATATTATACCTTATACCTATTACATTAATATTATATTCTTTATAGACCTGATGATGACTCGATTTAATTGAAACTAGTCTCCATCTATTGTGTAATTAACTTTAGTATAGTTATAATTAGCATCTGAGTTTAGATTTTCATTCAACAAGTATTACATAGCATCTTACAAAATGGTACATTAGCTAAAAGAGAAAAAATTTAAAATTATTTACATAATGGGATTTGGAGATAAGAAACGTATCCAAAGAAAATTAATTGAATTATTCATGCAACAACTCACCATGGCCAACTATCTTTTAATCAGAGTTTGAAAATCGAGAACATGGGAATAACTTCAAAAACGTATTTGCACAAGTTGTTGTTATTTGTCAGTATGTATTAAAGAACTTTCGTTACTGGGCCTACTAACACTTCATTCAATTATTTTCCGAAGTTATCATTGTTTTATATTGAATATGTTTAAATTTTAAATTCCTTATTTCGTTTGTAAAAAAGATACCGTCCTCTGAATTCTTATTACTTTGTTAGAAATGTCTTACCAGCTCTAGCATATAAAAACACTTACCACTTTTTTTAAGTTTTAATGCCAACGTTTCCATGCTCCTTCCTGAGGATGAACATCGAAACGTTGGCATTAAAAGTGTAAAAGCAAGTGTCTTTATAGTAAAAATGTCAATGACGCCATATCTTCCACAACAATCATCTTGTAAGGTAAAATTTATTTCGCCTACGGCTCATGCTGCAACTGTCGTACTCGTGGGAAATGAGTGTCATTCCGTGCTTGTTAAACAATATACTATTTTGCTCTATGGTGGTCAAAATAAAGAAATAATTGAATTAATTTGTTAGTTCGTTTGAGAAATTTAAATTGACACTGACTGATAATCTGCGAAATTGGAGGATATTTTTAACATTTATTGCATTTTTATATTTCTTTTTGTAAAAATAAATGCTAAAATATAATATAAATTCTAAAATATAATAATATATTTCTTTTCATAAAGATATTTTTGCTGTAAAACGAGTACGTTTTTTAATTATTATTTCTAATCTACGACTACTTTGCCCTTACAAGAAGAGCACTACGTTTGTAAATACAAAATCTACGATTTTATTACTTCTGCCAATTGACATGCCTTGACATCTTGTTTACGGAAAGTGAGAGAGCATTTTAAATTTAGAAAAATAATGGGTACTGGTTACTGCTGATAAGTTTCAGCAAGGACGCGATCGTTGCAGAAAAACTATCCGACGATACGAAATATCTATTTTTTATGTCCAGTCGTTATTAAATAAACATTGGCAACATCGCAGGACGCCATAAGTGCGAATATATGCAAACATGAAATACATGTGGACGCCGTAGATACTAAAAATATACAATTGTATATTTTTGACGCCTTATTTTTAAATGGACGCCACAAACATATATTATGAAAGGACGCTATAATGATAGAACGATGTATATATATATATATATATATATATATATATATATATATATATATATATATATATATATATATAGACTATGAAATTCATGAATATTCATGAACCAGTAAATTGATTTAACTATTGTTACTTTACATTTAACGCGGAAAACAATTTTCTCTTGTGTGAAAGGATTATTACAACAAAATTACAACTGTATGCATATATATGAATTTTTTTTGCATTTGTGGAAAATATTGTAAATATTAATACGTTTTACCATTAATTAGTGCTTGATAATATGTAATTTTTAATCTCTCAGTGGATTGAATTATATTATATTAGCTTTCATATATAATTATTTCTTGAGAAAACTGTAATACTAACGGCACCTTGCTTGTCCTTTTAATTAATGCCAAAAGGCTTAAGATGCCAAAAATAGTTACTACACATTAAAACCAATATAAAGTTTGGTCTTATTGTTGTGATAGGAAAAACTATACTTACAAGTTTTACGTTGTTAGAAAGCATTATGTAGCTAAATGCATTAATTCGATTCCGAAGGTGTGAAATGCTTGGATTTTCAGTGATCATGTATATTTTCACCAAGAGAAGCCAAAATCGTAATTTATAGACCATTTCTTTGGGGAAACGTTCCAATGTTTCGGCTCGATTTCGAATAAGTAAAGTTAATGCATTTTCCATGACCACATTGATTTTATTCTATAGATGTCAAAATCGTTATTTATGCACCAATTTCGTTGGGAAGTCCAATAAGTATATGTTATGCATTCTCCGTGACCATTTAGATTTTGGACAATATATGTCAAGTTCGTTCTTTATGTAGCATCGATGTGCCATAAGTAAATTTAATGCATTTGTCGCGACCACATGCGGCTTAGCTAAGATTTGTGAAAATCGCTATTTTTGCACCAATTTCGTTTGGAAAACGTCCCAAACTATTACATCGCTGCTCAATATGTGTATTTAATGCGTTTTCTTTGAACACATGTTTTCCCACCAAGAGACGCAAAAATCCTTATTATGTAGAAATTTTGTTGAAAAAACCACCCTAATCTTGCCCAATATGTTATTTTGATGCACTTTCCGTGACCCTGTGAATATTGGCTAAGAGATATCAAAATTGTAATTTATACACCAATTTTTTTGGGCAAACGTTCCCAGGCTTCGACTCGATGTGTAATAAGTAAAGTTCATTCATTTTCCATGACCATATAGATTTTTCCCAATAGATGTCCAAATCGTTATTTATGCACCAATTTTGGAAATCACAAAGCATTTTATGTATTTCCCGTGACTTAGATTTTGGCCACTAGATGTCGAATTCGTTCTTTTTGTACCAATTACGTTGGGAAAAGGTCCCAAAGCATTGCATCGATCTTCAATAAGTAAATTTAATGCATTTTTGCGACCACATGCATCTTACCCAAGCGATGTAAAAATCGATATTTTTGCACCAATTACGTTGGAAAAACATTCCAGAGTATTGCATCGTTGCTCAATAAGTGCGTTTTCTTTGAACACGTGAATTTTCACCACGAGATGTCAAAATTCTATTTATGTAGCAATTTTGTTGGAAAAACCACCCTATGCATTGTATCGTTGCCTAATACGTTATTTTAATACATTTTCTGAGACCCTATGTATAGTGGCTAAGAAATGTCAAAATCGTAATTTATACACAAATTTCTTTGGGGAAACGTCCCAATATTTCATCTCGATGTCGAATAAGTAAAGTTTATGCATTTTCCGTAACAATATGTATTTTGACCAATAGATGCCCAAATTGTTATTTATGCACCAATTTCGCTGGGAATAGATCCCAAAGCATTGCATCGATGGCCAATGAAAAAATTTATTCATTGTAGGTCAATAAGCACATTTTATGCATTTTCAGTGACCATCTAGATTTTGGCCAATTGATGTCGAATTCGTTCTTTATGCATCAATTACGTTGGAAAAAGGTTCCAAAGCATTGCATCGATGGCCAATAAGTAAATTTAATGTATTTTTCGCGCCCACATATATCTTAGCTAAGCGATGTAAAAATCGCTATTTTTGCACCAATTTCGTCCAGAAAACGCCTTATGTATTGCATTGATGCCCAATAAGTGGAGGACTGAACACATTTTATTTGAACACATGGATTTCCACCAAGAGATGTACAAATCCTTATTTATGTAACAATTTTGTTGGAAAAACCACTAAACCATGTATCGTTGCCTAAGACGTTATTTCGATACATTTTCAGTGACCCCATGAATATAGGATAAGTGATATCAAAACGGTAATTTATGCACCAATTTCTTTGGAAAAACGTCCAAACACGTTAGCTTTATGCCCAAGATGTGAATTTTGTGAATTTTTGTGATTACGTGCGTTTTGACTAATAGATATCAAACTTGTTATTTATGAACAAATTTCGTTGGGAAAACGTCCAAACACATTACTTCGATGCCTGAGAAGTGAATTTTATGCATTCGCGGTGAACACGTGCATCTCGACCAAAAATTATCAAAATAGTTATTTAAGCACCAATGAAAACGCATTAGATCGATACCCAAGAACTGAATTTGCGGCGAGCACGTACATTTGGACAAAGATATATCAGGGCTTTGATTTATGCATCAATTTCGTTTGAGAAAACGTAAAAATGAAAGGTATATTTTTATTCATAATAGTTTTGTACAAAATCATTGTAAGAACTTATAGTATTCTCAAGATCGTTTATAGTATTGAAAAATTCGTTTCCCGTACGTACGTTATCTCGGTCTAAGAACGTCATATACTTTTCAAACTTGATGTATAGTGCCTATTGATTTTCAAGTACATAAGTTATTAGGCTCCGAACTTTGGTTGTGATAGACAAAGCCATTTTTTTATTTTTGTATTGGACACTATATTGCGCTTAACATATTGAATACCTTTATTTACAGACCTTTATTTACAGACCAAACTGGTTGGGAAAAAGACTATAAATATAGTTGTGATACGCAAACCTACATTTTATGATGTTTTGGTATTCAACATACTGTTTCAAACGTATTAAATACCTTTTTGAGAATGCTTGTTCATATTTCGATGAGAAAAACTTTAAGATTTTAGATTAATGGTTACCATTTCGTTTACCATGTTCGTAAATCTGTATTTACTAGCTGATTTATTATAGTTTTTATAATTGGGTCATATCTTGAAAGTCTTTAGGGATAGATTGCGTTATAAAACTTTGGTCGTATTATGAGAGACAAAAACTAAATTGTATGGCCTTTTTAATGGAACACTCTGTTGCGTACGATATGTTAAATAATCGTATTTTTTTATCAATGTTATTGTAAAAAGATTGGTTATATTGTTGTGATACGCTATTACTAAAATTCGTGGTTTTTACTTTCTTATAGGCGAACCGCGATGTGTTGTTCTCGCAATACAAATTAATGCAGTTTTCAACGGATTTAACCGTTTGCAGTGTTTTTGAAACCATATAGACCTTTTCAACTTCAACTCTTCAACTTAAATAAGCTATATCGATAGTCAATTATTATTATTTTTGCTTCCTTTAGTTATTTTGGTAAACAAAAGAAGAAAACCTTGAATAGATGACTAAAGATTACAATTGAAAATTAAACGCTCTATTCTTGCAAACTTAAGCCGGATGTGCAGTGCTTAATGACTCTGTTGTTATTGAATTTGTGTACCTACCTGTACCTTTACATCTTCGTATTTATAATTCATAATAATAGTAAAGGATAACAGTGACTTAAACTTTTACACATTTTTTGTAAGGTAATTTCATGATAAATATTCTGTTACTTTTAGCTAGTCCATATTTAAAAGGAAATGGGCACTCGTAGCGATTTCGAATTAATCAGTAGATTATTTCATTTTTTAGTTAACTTTCTTAAGTAATTCGATTATCACAATTATGCGAACTTTATTCAGATAGGTACCTATTATTATAACAAACATTGGTAGAATTATACATAGACACAGAGTTGAAATGAAGTCAAATTAGTCACACAAAACTTTTCTCTTAATAGTTAATTGAATTAATTTCTACATTTTGGTTTGCATTTGGTACATTCCATACTTGACTCAGAAGTTTTATTTTTAGTATTAAAATTACTTTAGCAGTTTACGTAAAGTACCTATCTGTCGTAGAATCCACTTTAATAAGATATAGTTTTACTGAATTGTTTTATTCGAGTTCATGAAAAAAAATTCGTGTTATGCTGCGTGATTAAACATAACTAGTGCATTACCCAAACTTTACGTTATAAAAAATAAGCAGTTATTACATCAGTGAACAGAAATACATTTCAGTATAACAGATTTTTTAAGATAACATGACAATATTAGTAACTAGATAGTTGATGAGGTATACTTCAACATAATCTAGGGTTTGTCAGGTGGGACAAATATAGTTAAAGAACCGTTAGCAACGGAAATGCACTCAACACATTAACAAAAAAATTGAGTAAAACTAAAATATCAACTTTATTATTTAATTTTTTTAGGTAATTAGAAACCCAGCGTATTAATATATTTTCCGAATTGGTAATTGTGATACCCAGTGTTAATTACATTTACAAAATCAAAAGCGGCAACATCACGAATTAATAACATACTGATGAGATATAAAAAGATTTAGATGTTTTAGTTTATGTTTCATTTTATACATTCATAAAGTATTTACGCTACACACGACAAAAACAGTGTTATTAAAATTAAAATCATACTTCTATTATTGTACAAGGGATTCAACTAGTGTATAGACTCGTACTATTCTCCTACAAGTACCTGAATAAACTGGTTTTAATACAATATGTACGAAAAAATTCACAATAAATAAGTTTATCTTCAGACGTCAATAAAAGCTCACATTTTAAGCTTCACCTGACAACGTTAAAGTTTGACATTTTCATCGGCGGCTGCAAAAGTCTTTTGCATCCTCTCGCAACGGATGCAAAAGTAATGTAAGTTTATAACTCAAACACCCAATTTGGAAAACAACGAAAGCAAATTTATTGTTCAGAGTTATAAATATTAAAAGTACAATGATTAAAATTAACATTTTCTCCAAAATAAAATCCGCCAGAGGTAACAGTATAGGTCTCGCTGCGTTCTAAGGAAATGATCTTTAATTCTTCCTCTTCAACATGAACTGCTGTACTCGTAGCGCTTGCACTAGGTGCTAAAATTTTCAAGACTGCCTCTTTTTTTTGTTGCTAGAGAGTCTTCAACAGAACGCTCAGCTACAGTGCTGGATTTCCAACCACCATAGCGCTTCAAGCACATTAAATCTGCGCCGCCGTTCACCAACAGTGTATCTGAGGTTTTTCTTAGACAATGCCCTGTGTATTCTGTATAGCTCGCTAATTTTAAGAAAAACGCTACCTCTCTAGGAACACTACTTATTTTATGGATTCCCATCCACGCTCTTGAGCATTTTCCATTTCCATATTTCAAAAAAATCGGCGATCATTCATATCTCATGGGCGCAAAGCGACATATTTGTTATATAAATTTAGAAAAGATTCTCCTACAACTGTATATGGTTTAATTTTATTTGTTTTGCTATCTAGAATTTTAATATATGTGGCAGAGTTTTCAAGTTCTGAATGTCGTCTACCTTCATCTTCACCAATTCATCGCAACGGCATGCCCCTGAGATACCTATAATCAAAACTATGTAAAAAAATACAAAATATAAAAACTTGTTTTCATTCTATTTCTAAGACTTACCTTCATTGCCAAGTATTTTTCGTCCGACGCTTCCCATAAAAATTTGTTAAATTGGTCTTCTGTAAATACTTTGGCCTGCTTTGGGGGTGTATCCTTCATTCTGCTTCTTTAGATATGCACGAAGTTTCAAGTATTTACTTTGCAGCAGTCTTTTTCTCGAATTTTCTCAGCTGTGGGATACAATTTTAGTATCACCGGCCGCATTTAATAGAATATGTAAATATCATTAATTAGGAATAATAAACAACATAATTGCCATTCTTTAATTATAATTTCAACATTCAAACAGTAAATACAGATTACCCAGCAATGTGTGTTGCCTACACTCTTCTTCAATTTTGTAAATTAGTAAATATTTGAAAGATCAATCCAAAAGGTCACAACTTTCCAGCCTTATCATTTTTGCTAAAAATTCCTGGGTTTCTGATAAATCATTTTGCTTAATAAAAATTCATTTTGTTCTGCACTGGGTTGTTTAAAGATTAAATTTTATTAAAAGTCTTCCGTTAAGGGATAATCAACAACCAGTGAAAAAATTACGGTTGTTATAGTCGAATTATTTTTGGAATCGGTATTCAACCGTTACCCTTTGGGAAATAAAAAGAACAGATTGCACATATAGTCCGTATCTGTCTGTATATTGTATATATTTGTTAAACTTAAAATATTCATCATACTTCTATTCTTCGCACTCATTAATTAAGCTTGGTAAGACATTAATTTTTCATCATTATATTGTAACGCCCTATAGGGTGTACAGTAATTTATTTATCAATTGCCCGGATTGCTAGTTCTCGGATCTCAGGTGAGGTTCAGTTTGCAATTTTCAACACTCCAATGTATGTTGGGTTACCTGGATTTAGAATTAAATAACGATATTTTAAGAATATATATATATAATTTAGGAATTAAACAAAAATATAATACTCTTAATTACAAAAGAAAACACAACTAATTATTCTTGTACTTAAACTTCAATTAATTTCCGTTCTGGTTTTCTGGGACTCGGTACCTGACTTCGGGTTTGGTCGTAAGCTGTAACAAATGTCATTAAACAGGCGTATGTTACCTTCCGCGGATGATTTTTATGAAAATGTGATAATAATTAATTAACAAAAATGACTTTTGTTCGGGTTACTAGTGGGGTGATAAAAAAAAAGGACTGAGTGTTTTTTTATTAAAATGGAATAACTTCCCTCAGGTAAGATACGGATTTTTCTACTTTTTCCTTTATGTTAATTGGCGGGTAATCATTAATATAGGGGTGAAATCTAGGTGACTTAAGGGGTTAAATCTTTTACATCTAATTGGTTGACGTTGATGGGAAAGTTTTGGAATTTAAACTGATTAGGATAACCCTTGACCTACACTAGTATTTGTGCTTATTCTAAACAGCTGTTAAGTGTTATATTGTAAAATTTTGATGATTGGAATGATAATTAATTTTAATGTATATTATAATAATAGGTTGTACACAATTGTACTAAATGAACTATGTATAATACAATGTGATTTATTTAATTGTTCTGGTGTATTATGATTAATCGGATAACTAAATGGAGAAATTATAATAGAAAGTGTAAATCAGGTGGAATGGAAATGTGGAGTACTAAATTATGTTTAATAACTAGTACTGGAGTTTGGACCAGGATTCAAGAGGGTGTGTAACTGAGAAAGGATATAGGGGTAAGTGGTATTCGGATAAGGGTCTGGTGACGGTATAAGTTTTATATTGAGAGGCTGGATTAAATGGATATTTAATAGTTTCTATACACCTTTCGTGGTAGTAACCCGAATAGATGCTAGATAGGGATCAGGTTATATGAGGGTAATTATAGGAGATCACAGTATAGGATTACCTTACAATTGGGGTCGAAACCACCATTAATAAAGTAATTCTATTAACAATCTTTATCTATCCTTCGAGGTACGTACACCGATAGGGCAGATCTGAGCTTGTCGGATATTAGGAATTAAACAGGAAAGGGGCTTCGTAAAGTAGCGTTACTTCTTGGGGCCGCAGCCACCAGTAGTAGAACCACGTTACTAGGTAACTACTTACTACTCCTCGTGGTACAAACACCGAGAAAGTGCAAATAGCTACTTACTGTTCTGGAGAATTATTTTGAACTGGCACTAAGATATCGAGAAATCAGAAAATATGTCAGGCAGGTTAGAAAGGGATTAAAGACAGGCAGGTTATTTTAAGCAGGCAGGTAATTTAAGATTTTCTGGTTAGGATTTCTAGATCAAATAGAATCGGATTCGAATTGAAATAGAATAGGATGAGTGAAGGTGTGTGTGGGTATTTATAGGAGATTTGCTAGGAGAGGAACAGTAGTGAGAAACTGATAGGATTTATAAACAATACTACATTCAGTTTAAGGAAATAAATAGGAAAGAAGTTTTGATAGGAATTTCTGGACTAGGATTGGATAATTAATTGGTAATGAATTTTAGGATCATTACAATATAACATACTCAAGGAACTCTTTTAGCTGGAAAATCTTGTTATATTGGATATAGTAATTGACCTCCGAGAACTCATAGTATTTCTATTCGTCTTATATATGAGTCAAGCTATAACACCTAGGTAAGATATTAAATTTTCACAATTATATAACATACTTACGGAAACTTTTCAGCTTTAAAAATTTTGATTGTGAAGTTTACATAAATAGTTACATTCCTAATAGTACGTTGGAGTTGTTACGTCCTATCGAAAGGCACCACCCTCGGTTCCGGACCTGAACTTTATGGCAGTTAAGTCGAACATTGTAACATCCCAAGCCTTTGGTTTATTTTACTAGAGGAAAAAAAACAAGCTTAGAGAGTATTATTTTCATAAAAAAAAGTCAGGATACTTTAGTTTATATCTTTTTCTTACCTCTCGTACATTCAAAGTTACAATCTTAGTAAAGATACGGTCGTGCAACTTTGGTTTATTAATGAAATTTTACTTTGAACTTCACCTAGTAACCGCTTCCTGATTATTTACTTTAACAATTATTGTAGACATGTGTCTGACAGTTGTTTTTAACGTTCACGTTTATTATCAGGAAACTGTGACTACGGTACCGAAATTATTGACATGTACATGTATAGGGTGCGAAACAATTACACGACGTATGACTAAATAACACAGACTAGCTTAGCTTGGCCAAAGTAACCCTTTACTTCTGTTACCCTGTACTCGTTGGCAGTCAAATATCATCACCTAAACAAGCCGCGCTTCAAGTTTTTAGCAATCATTAATTATATTAGAATCAAACGTACACGATTGGATCTAAGTTTTCACCTTTGCGACTTCCCTTATGGAATCCAGTTGTTGCACTCTATAAGAAAATTGTTGAGTCAATTAGATTAATCCATAGCTTGTAAAGTAACCTAATAACTAATTATTCAGGTCTTGATTACGGTGTGGTTAAGTTCAGAACGATTGTTCTTTAGTGCCTTGAAATTCAGGTCACCCTTATTACTTGCCACCTTTAGTGGTGTACGTTAAGAATTGTGTCTTGCCTACTCTTGTATATATACATATATTTATATTATATAATAAAATCAAACTTATAGCGACGTTGTCTTTACCTTGTATTTATGCGCATGGTGGAACTACTAGTTCATTTGACCTAATGAACGGTTTACTAGGTAGGTCTGGCGCCCTCAAATGTAAATAGAATTAACGTTGCAGAGCCGAACCCACTACGTTTCTTTCACCATCTAACGTTAGCCGAGCATACGTATCATCTCCACCTGCATGGATTTATTTGTTATCGCGCCACGGTTGCCGCAACTTATATCTACGCTATGTCGAATGCTCAATAATGATTTTATCATCGAATGTTGGGACCACATTGTCGAGCTTTTCAATCTCATTGTTGTTGTTAATTCGGCAAAATAAGCTAACATTAAGGTTTCAGACTAGCTTTTAATATTTTTTTCATCGCACCATTTTATAAATTGCTGAAAAGCTCGTTCATAGATTTAACTCGATCTTGTAGGTAATAGATCATTTATTGCTGTATTAGCCGCTTCAGTAATTTATGACGGCGTGTAGTTTTCCAAATCCAACATACTCGTAACAATGTAATATTTTAATTTACACAAATAGGAACAAAAGTTTAATAAAATACTTTAGTAGATCTAACTATTCCTCATTTTCACAACCTAATTATTTTTCCTTATTTCACATTTAAGTGTAAAAACGTCTGAAGAAAATAGCATAATATATGCGGAGCAAAGTAACTTTTTGTGGCTCATCTTTATTTGCCGAACTCACTACGTTCGTCCGTAAAACTTACAGATTCGCCACAAAAAGTGTCACTTTAGCCCTTATAAAATAATATACTATATGATGCGTTTAATAATATTTTGAAATTCGTATGACAAAAATTATGATGCAGTTTTATACTAAACGCCAAATACGAAGACACCAAGCTGCGTGAAAAAAATCACGTGACTGTGTACGAAATTCAACCGGAAAATATTAGTTTTTTTAAGAAAAGTAAAAGTTACGTTTTGTACATTTTTTAGTTAATAACCTCTTAATTATGATGTTTATATTTTATAATTAGGGCAATTTAAACAAAAAAAACATTTATTTAATTGTGAAAAGTGAAATATTAGGTTATGTTCCTTGTTCATACATTTACTCGGAAATGTTGTATAATTCGCACTTTAATTGTTAACCACAGTTCCAAGGGTAAATAATTCGTGTATAAACAGTTTTATACTGCGATGGTTATAAATAGGTGTAACAAAGGGCGTAGAGTTTTACCGAATGCAAATATTAGATAGTATGCAAGTTCAAATAAAGTTGAAGAAGTTATATAATTTGTTACAAGGAAAATAAAGTATACGAATATAAACAGAAGGTTTTTATACAAGAAAACAGGTTTTATGGGGTTTGCACAATGATGTTGTATTCATAGAAGCATTGAGCTATGGCAGTAGCATGTTAAAAAGGTCAACACGATACATATTAGTGTGTTAAAGATAAATAAGAAATTTCACATATAAATCAATATAATTAAGCAATCAAACACATAACAGATATTGATTACATGAAGTACAATAATCCTAATGTGTAGAACATGTATAATAATTGGTACAATGCATTAAAACTCTGTGAGCTATAAAAGGGTTGTGGTACGAAGACGTTATGTTGGTAGATCATATCATAACCGTATAGTGGTGAATTTAGACTGTGTTCTACGTGAATATTTAGTGGTTAAATAAAATAACTAAGTATATATGTATTTAATAGCAGATAAACGTTTTGTACTTATGTATCAATAAAAATTGGTTTATATAGTCGAATTTGCCAGATACACTAATATTAAAGGTCAATACAGTACAGTTACACATTTTTATATGAATACTGAGGTTCACAGCGGTGTTCTCGATTTAGCAATACATGTTCCTTTTGAATCTGTGGAATACAATTAACTTGTAAAACTTAACTACATGTTTATATAGAGCTCCTCTTGGGTAATGCATTATTTTTGTGAATGGATTAACATAGATCTTTGTATAGTATAATTAAAAAATTTTAAATAGAAAAATTATTAAGTAAAATAATGTATGATTTTTAAACTCATTAATGCATTATTTATCATTTGCCGCATCAGATTTTTCAATTAAATAAATTGATTTTTAAGACTTATTCAGTTTCATACGAGAAATCTTACTTAAGTTGAAGAGTTGAAGTTGAAAAGGTCTAGATGGTTTCAAAAACACTGCAAACGGTTAAATCCGTTGAAAACTGCATTAATTTGTATTACGAGAACAACACATCGCGGTTCGCGTATAAGAAAGTAAAAACCACGAATTTTAGTAATAGCGTATCACAACAATATAACCAATCTTTTTACAATAACATTGATAAAGAAATATGATTATTTAACATATCGTACGCAACAAGGTGTTCTATAAAGACTTTCAAGATATGGTCCAATTATAAAAATTATAAAATAAATCAGCTAGTAAATACAGATTTACAAACATGGTAAACGAAATGGTAACCATTAATCTAAAATCTTAAAGTTTTTCTCATCGAAATATGAACAAGCATTCCCAACGGAAATACTCTATGAAAAAGGTGTTTAATACGTTTGAAACAGTATGTTGTACACCAAGACATCATAAAATGTAGTTTTGCGTATCACAACAATATGTCTAGTCTTTTGCCAACCAGTTTGGTCTGTAAATAAAGGTATTCAATGTGGTAAGCGCAATATAGTGTTCAATACCAAAAAAACAACTTTGTCTATCACAACATAATCAAACTTAGGAGCCTGATAACCTATGTACTTGAAAATCAATAGGCACTATACATCAAGCTTCAAAAGTATATGACGTTCTTAGACCGAGATTACGTGCGTACGAAAAACGAATTTTTCAATACTATAAACGATCTTGAGAATACTATAAATTCTTACAATGATTTTGTAAAAGTATTATGAATAAAATATACCTATCATTTTACGTTTTCTCAAACCAAATTGATGCATAAATCAGAGCTCTGATATATCTTGGTCCAAATGCACGTAGTCGCCGCAAATTCAATTCTTGAGTATCGATCTAATGTGTTTTCATTGGTGCTTAAATAATTATTTAATATTTATTATAATTATTATTATAAGAACGAATTCGACATCTATTGGCCAAAATCTAGATGGTCACGGAAAATGCATAAAATGTACTTATTGACCTACAATGAATAAATTTATTCATTGGCCATCGATGCAATGCTTTGGGATCTATTTCCAACGAAATTGGTGCATAAATAACAATTTGGACATCTGTTGGTCAAAATACATATTGTTACGGAAAATGCCATAAACTTTACTTATTCGACATCGAGATGAAATATTGGGAAATTTGTGTATAAATTACGATTTTGACATCTCTTAGCCACTATTTATAGGGTCTCAGAAAATATATTAAAATAACGTATTAGGCAACGATACAATGCATAGGGTGGTTTTTCCAACAAAATTGCTACATAAATAGGATTTTGACATCTCGTGGTGAAAATCCACGTGTAGAAAATGCACTTATTGAGCAACGATGCAATACTTTGGAATGTTTTTCCAACGTGATTGGTGCAAAAATATCGATTGGGTAAGATGCATGTGGTCGCAAAAATGCATTAATTTACTTATTGAAGATAGATGCAATGCTTTGGGACCTTTTCCCAACGTAATTGGTACATAAAGAACGAATTCTACACCTAGTGGCCAAAATCTAAATGGTCACGGGAAATGCACAAAATGTACTTATTGGACCACGATGAATGCTTTGGAATCTATTTCCAACGAAATTTGTGCATAAATGACGATTTGGACATCTATTGGACAAAATCCATATGGTTTTTTCTACCCCTATGGTTTCTTTTATGAGGCCTTTTTCAACCCTTGATAGAATTTTCAACCCTAAATAGAGCTTTTTTTGACAGCCAAGCGTTTTTTGTACTTGGTCACGTGAGGGACAGATGTAGGCCTTGGGTTTGGTCTTGGACTTGGGGTTGGTCTTGGGGCTTGGAGCTGGTCTTGGACTTGGGCTAAGTCTTGGGGCTGGGGTTGGACCTGGGGTTGGTCTTGGGGTTAGTCTTGGACCTGGAGTTGGTCTTAGGGCTAGGGTAGGGTGACAACTATTTCTGGCAATTATCTTGTACATCATTTTTGACCCGGTAAGGGTTAGCATTCTGATTGGGGTGAAATTTGGAACAAGGAAACCCTAACCTTATAAGACAAGTATAGAGCTTGGCCCCTATCGTGACCCCTTGGTGCAATTGTATGTGGGTTCTAACCTAATCTTATAAGACAAGTGTACGCCTTCGCCCCTCGTAGTTACCCCTGGTTGGAAATGGTATTTGTTTTTGTAGGTTATGGCTGGTAATTTGAAGTTGTATTCTAATAAGGAGGTTCCTGTAAGACACGTGTATGAATTTGTGTTAGGGATTGATCTTGCGTGGGAGAATTTGGGTGACAGTAAAATTTAATTATAGAACACTTATTTTTATTGCAAATATCATAATTAAAAAAGCCTCAGTGAGTTATAAACAAAAATTATTGACATTCAGGTTGTTCCCTAATTAAACAAAAAATTTTTATTAAGTTAATTAATTACATAACAGTTATAATATTGTTTTCTAAACGAATATTAAAACTGATTGCTTTACCTGCATTGATTGCATTGAAATATGTTTAATATCCATCCGACCGTTAAATTGTTTGTATATTGTACACCTTAATACTTTTTTTTTAAGATTTGGTTGCTACGTATAGCTTAGATGTGTTTTATAACTGTAATTAATAATCTGTACAAGTGAATAAGATAAATAAAAGGTTAAAAGCACACTTACCAGCTCTGTATTGAAAGAACACTTTTGAGGGACTGGTTCTCGAGTGGTACCTGTTTTCTGGTAGCCGTATACTCACACTAAAATAACTTTCTATGTTTTTACGTTTTATGAATAGTTGATTTAAAACTAGCTATTGATTTCCATAATTAATTTTTCGAGTATAAATATACAAACAACCTAATGATCTTTATCACACTTACTGCAACTCGTATTTACCTTTCCCTGAAAGTAATTAATAACAAAGCGGTTTGAACAAAATATATGCTGTACATACACACGCAAAATTGTTTTTATAAAAAACCTCATTAAATGTTTCGAAAGTAATAATTACATGATTATATTTCACAACAATATGTAGTAAAAAACCACTGTTCATGTTTACTTTTAGCTAATTACTGTGTAATTATATAATCCTGTTAAATTTAATAATATAGAAAATTGATTACCAATATCGAATGGGTTACATAATTTCTTTTAAAAAACACTAAATCATAAATTTTATAACACGATTTTTAAAAAAACACATACTAGATTGAAACAAAAACAATAGACTCATCTGATATTACGCAACTCTTAATTTAAAAAAAGTAAGACACTAAAAATCTCTTTATTTATCAGAATAGAATGGTTGGGTAAGAGGCGTTAAGCAATAATTTAATTAGCTCGTCATTTACAATTAAACATGTACTAAAAAAGTTTTTTACAAAATCAATCATTGATAAACTATGTAATCTAAAATATAGAAACATTAACGTATGAAGTCCACGCACATTCGAATGGTAATCTTGCAGTATTGTTTTATTGTATAGGAAGCATCTGGAATTTTTCTCTAGGAAACGTAAATGATATCCTTGCGGTGCTCGTCCAAAGGAATCACAACATTCCTCATTACCATTCTCATCAATGTAGATAGCGGTCCAATGCTGACCTGGTTTTTTTGCAGGATCCGTGTTTACGATAATTACACACGGTCTAGGTGCGTGTCTCGGTAGTTGATGAGAAGCACATACAAGCGGAAACACATTCTTCTTGTGGCTGGGGATCGATTTCAAGCATCTCAACACTTGTACCGCATACATCTTTGGAATTGGTATGCGTCCAGTCTTGCAGTAATAAGGCGTTTTTCAGTGCACACATAGGCCCAGTGATGTTATGGTTTAAACAGCTATATGCTTTTGCTTCCTTTTTCAATTGTTTAATCGACGGGCAACCAGTCTCCTCCAGGTTTATTATTGGTTTGTTAAGAAACCTTAAAAACTGTTGTTTTTCACTGCCTTTAGGGTGAATTTTGTTAAAGGGGCGCAATACTCTCATCAACTCCTCACGGAAATTGTTGTAGTGTACATGACCCGACCACCACTTTAGCCCATAATAATTAGCCTCCAAAAATTTTATCTGGTGTGACATGGATCTTGATATAAAGTAACCTCGAGGTGGTTTTATTAGCATCAACGATAAACGACCATGATCTGTAACCGCGCCTATTTCTTTCGGTATGAATTCGTTGTTAACACCACTAAACCCTTGTACGTCCAAGTATGCGTCCATCTTCTTTCGGCTGCTGCTGTACACTGAAGATCGCAGGTTAGAACTGCCACTTTTAACAGCTAAAATCCACAACGACGTTCCGATGTTTATCGATCTCGATCACCTTATCGAATTCTGCATACACCAAACAGTTAACGGTTTCAGTGAGCGCTTCTTCAAACCCGACTTCCAGTCGAAGGGAACCGTTTCTAACTAAATTCCAATGCGTACTAGCGTTTGCAGACAAGTCAGGTGTTATGTCAAAGGCCATTAAACAGTAACCGTTGGGGCAATCACTTCTCAATATATCGTTACCTTCATTCAAAAAATGAATACCCGTACCAGAGAATAAGGTGTGGTACGCTCTTACATATAAACCATTAGCTGTAAAGTCTGGTTGTAAGGCCTTTGAAGGAATTTGTCGTCCGTCAATATATAACGACACGTAGTTAATATGCAGTGACGAAAATTGAACGGGTTTGAGGGGTAATCACCGTTGAAGGCCTTATTTGCTACAAAGCCTACGATGCATCATTTAGGTAAATGACCCAGGAAAACACTATCCAATGATTTTCGCTGTATGCTTGCTGGTATAGTTAACACCTCTACGTCGGTCCTTGTAACAGGGTATTTTGCGGGGGTTGTTTCTAAAGCTTTAGCGTGCGCAATTAGAATAGTTGGATTAATTCGCATACGTCTAGCCAGTAAACTAGCGTCCATAATTCGCGCCTTGTAAGTTGAAGCGAGTGCCGCCATTAGGCGAGTGCCGCCATTAGGCTAAAGGTACAAATTTAGCCTTTAACTCAACACCACTTATGAGAAACTTTTCTTGATTAAACAAATCCGAGTGCACGTGACCAATCATATCTATCTGTTTCCCGGTAGTCGCAAGTGCTTGACGTTTTGAGAAACCGTTATTTGCGTTTCCCAGTGTATTCATCTGTCCAGCTGTATCATTGTGCCATAAGGTACAACCTAGATGTGAACTCTTGACCTCCTTTCCATAATTTAGCAGCGTTTAGATATATGAATAGTAGGCGTAGGTGTTGTTTAGTTGTGACACCATCTTCTGATTTAGGTAAACCTCCACCTGTGAGAAAGGCAAATGCATCCAATTGTTTACCGGTGCTACATCAGCGTCTGTAAGTACTGTATCATCTTGCTTTAGTACTTTAGCAGTGATGTACAACATGACATGGCTTAAATCTATGTAATCGTTTCCATTTCCGGGGACTACAAATTCTATTGGGGCATCATCACTCAGAGCTGATAAGGGTTTGTAAAATATCCATTCACCACTCTCGATACTTGTCTGCGTCGACGGTAAAGCGAACAAATCCAATTCGGACTTGACGCATTCACACGATTGGGCATGTAGAAAAGCCACTATCTTGAAAATATATCGTCGTAAGTAGGCTTCTTCTTAGCAACAGCTCTCGGTAGAGACTGGTTATTATCGAACACACGCACTCCTTTATAACCTGAACCCTCCATCATTTTAACGATTTTCTCGTCGGATTTACGCTTAAGGTTTCTACCTGTCTCCTGAAATCTTTCTTGAAACGAATCCTTAATAGGTCGATCCTCTATGACGTCACTAAGAATATTAGCACCCGTTCTAAGAGCTTCTTTTCCAATAGCCTTTGCGCCAGACTTAAATAACGGTATTATACTTCTAAATACACCACCTAACCAGCTCCCTATTCCATGACAACGTTGATACGGGGCACCTCTGTAGATAGAGCTGATACCGTTACCGGGCTAATTCATGTAATATTGCTGATAAGGGCAAACCATTATTGTACTTTCTTAAAGTGTAGTTTCAGACACGACGTTCCAAACTCAAATGGCATTGCTGCACCCGTATCTGTTTTTATATTAATCTCGATGTTTTCAAATTCCCGTGTCATCACCGGTATGTAGTGTGAAGGCGAAAAAACCACATCTTTATGACTCCCGTAAGCACAGTTTTCTGAAGTAATGTTTATTATACGCATAAGCGGAGATAAAACATCTCCCACAATTTGCGGTTCAACGATGTCGCAATAAACAAACATCTGAGTTGGTAATCCTATCCATATACTAGCGGGGCGAGGGGGTATTGGTTCCATAGCTATGTTCTGATACGGACGATAACACAATTGTAATGCTAGACGTTGTAAGAATCCGAATAGCGAGAGCTGAATTTTTAATTTCGTAGTGACGTGCTTAGATAGATTATAATGTTCGATTGTTACCAATTTACTTATTAGCGTATGGTTATTTAGCTCGTTGATAATTTCTTCTATGTTGGCATAATTTCCCTAAGAGAAACGTATCACGTACCAGCCATCTTCAATATAAATGATCTTCTCGTTGTCGCGTTTAAAATATTCTGCGGTTTTTTTAATATCGTTTCTAGCACACTTTTTTCAGGTGTTCTATAATAAATTAAATTGTTTGTTGCACTTACAGCGGCAAAAGAACATGGGTACTGAATTTCCGATATCCCTACAACCCACGACCCCGTTAATCTTATTCGCTTTGGCAGTTGCGTAATAAAACTTGACGTCATATTACCTGGAAAATACGTCATAGAGCTATTACTCAATAAGGAAAGATAAAACTTCATTTTTACAAATCTCTCAACTGCGAAGCTAACACCCAGATATTAAATTTGTCACTGTATCCACGCCACTTGATCAGATATTGTTTATATCGCCCACGGCCCTTCTCTGCTAGAATCTCATCGACTTTGAATAGAGTGTCTTTATCAACCGTAACAACTTGCAATTCTTCTTCGTAAAAGGTACCCTCAACAGAATCGTTATTAAGATCGATTATTCTATAAACTGCTGGTCTTCTTTTTATCACAGCACTAATTTTACAAACTTCCTCGCTTCAATTCGTTTCATATCCCTTCTCAAAGGTGTACTTAGTTTTGGCGATTCTGACATGCTCACCGACTTTATATTTAGGATGGCGTACTGGACCTAAACCTTTCGCGTACAGATTATCCCACACTTCCAAAATGTTTTTATCGTTTACAGCCGCGGAGGCCATCTTTATACTTGAATGAGGGCTATTGTTGTAAGCAGTCACAAGCCTTTCTAGTACATCAATATGACTGTAGGAATTTTTGTAAGTCAAATAACGCCTCATCTTTGTTTTCAATGTTTTATTAAATCTTTCAACTACAGATGCTTTTACATCAGGGTTATTTGTTACACAGAAATTGATATTTTGTTTCTTGAAAAAGTTCTGTACACTGCTCGCCACAAACTCGCAATCCTTAAAAATATCCGCGAATGTTTCAACTACAGATGAGGCTGTCTTCGTTTTAAGTGCTCTCGCCCATGCCCTCTTGCTAAATACATCAATTACCGTTAGTATGTAGTTGTATCCACTATTGTGTTTACTTAAAGTTCGTATATCACAAAGATCCGCTTGCCACAATTCGTAAAGGTTATTCACAATATATTTATTTCGTGGAAACTTTTTTCTGACTGGTTTATGTACCGTATAAGCTTCCTTTGCCTGCAGCCAATTTTTCATTTCATATTTTTTTTATCTTTTACAGCATTAGTTAAGAGTGCTATACCAGCGAACCCTGCTGGGTGAGAGGGATCATAGTATACGGCATCCATGTTATGTCCGCCACGAATCCCAATCTAGTGAAATCTTCTTCTTTGAGAAATTCTTCTCGGTGTTTTCCGCGTTTCACTATCAGCACCGTAATTCTCACCTATAGTTGTTGTGAGGGTCCGTTCAACGCTGGGTGATACAGAAACATCATGCCTTTGCGTATCTCCGATAAACTCTCGTGGTATATTTATCTCTTTAATGTACGTCGCAAACTGACGATAACCGCGCGGGTTTGTAGTTTTTCGTTTTCTTAACGTCTCGTGAACCAGATCGATAATGTTAGAATGTGGTATGATCTCGCCTTTTATTGTGACTGTAGCCCTTTTATCCCAAAAAACCTCGCTGCTCGTATTCAGTATACATAACAAAGCCTCGCCTTTTCTCTTATATGAAGGCGGTAGTGTTGATGCTATTTCATCGTCCGCTAGACATTTGCGTTGCGGTAAATCTATAATATCATCAGCAACAGCGTCCCCGCTGAATGTTATGCTGGTGGGCTGACGTAACGGATTGGAACCTTTGAAGAACTTGGTTGTACTGCTGCCATTTGTCATGGTCGGTCATTTTGGTTTTTAAAACTTTGCCCATATCGTTACCCAGCTGCGTTAAAATGTTGTTTCTTCAGACTGTGATCCATGGTTATTGAAACAGATTACCTAGGATTCCGCCGAGTAGTGCTCCAAACTTTTTGCGGACTACAATGTAAAACTAGCTACGTCATCGTTTCGTGAACTTGCTTCGTACCACAAGAAATTAAAGGACGAAACCATTTTACTTCAAAGCTCTGAAGTTATTCATTCCATACCTTGTAACTTGTGTAATAATTTCTACACAGGGCAAACGTTCCAAAAGGTGTGTAAACGATTGGCTTTGCACAAAGTGATGCGAAAAAGAAATCCAATTCCACCGCTCTGAGTATACATGCACATACCACAGTGCATACGTTCAACTTTCATGACGTCTCAATTTTAGATAGCGAAAATAATTATCAAAAGAGAAAGTTCATTGAAATGTGCCACATTAACCATAACAGTGAAATTTGTGTAAATTCTAAAATGGACACTAATGGTCTTGGTTCGATCTACTCCTTTTTACTCAAACAACCCTTTACAAAAAAAACAGAAAAGTCAATTCCTAAAATATGTTCGAGGTTGTTAACAGTTTTTACATTCTAGTTCAGCTTTAAATCCTACATTAAACATACCCTTGCTTTCCCTACATTTGTCCGACGTAATTTTTGACTTTATTTCGACATTATTGAATAAGTTTAGAATTTTTCCTATTTTATTATTATCAGTTTTAAACATATATGTAATAGAACTATATAGACAACCGCGTATTAAGTGTATGTGAAAATTTTCTTGCCAACAAAGATAGTTAGCCTATTCCTTACTGGGAAAAGGTAAAGTTGAGCGCATGCTTGTTAGTTAAACTTCTATACTTTACCTTAACCCCATTTTAAACGTATATTGAAACTAACCTATTTTATTTGGTTTACTACATTAACAAATTCATATTTATATATTAATTTTTAAGCATAAGATTTGTTACTCCTTATAGTTTTATAGTACTGCAGCGTCCTGGTGTGTATATAATCAGTAATCTAAGCTATGAATTTATATTATAAACCGAGACACTTGTTGATAAATTAATCCCAATTATCAATAAGATTACTGTACAAATTTCTTCCCAAATTGAACTGTATAATGTGATGTTTGTTCAAATTCCAGCTTCATTATAACAAATCCGCTACAAAATTATTGAATCCTCAAAAATAAGTGAATTAGTTATAGTGTTAATTTCACCTTGTTAGTAATGGGAAATGATAAAAATTTGATTTATAAAGTATTTATTTATTGGTTTTGAAACAAAATTAGTTTAGTGAACTTACTTCTAATATTTTTTTCTATTTCTGATTTTCTTTTACCTTCATAATACAATCTTACATTTAAATAAGTACCTATATACAGTTAACTTAATCATGAGAAATGTATGATTTTCTATAGCACCTTGTACGTCTAAGTTCTCATCCATAACACGATTTCTGAATAAATCTCTAACATTTAAATTTTTTATAATTAAGATGCACAAAAATGCTATTACATTTTTTGTAAAAATAAATGGTTATAATATTGCCGAATAACTTTTTCCGATTGAAGAAAAAGTTTTTCTAACATCTTTTGATGGCATTAAGAAGTCATATCTCGCAACCTAATTAATATTGATGGGGAAACTAGCACATTTTTACAATATAAAAAGGAAGTACAGATTGAACAGTCCATTTTATTAATAACTTTGTTCACAACAAATCCACTAAAGTATACTACCACATCTACATATGGATTTAATTTCCACATAGTTTGTATATAATCGTGGTCAAAAGTTTCGGTCAAATCAATTCCAGAATCTTTGAAAAAATCTAAATGTGTTGCATCTTTAAGTATTGAAGATATATTTAAAATTTCAACCCCATCCGCTAAATCATTTGCATTTTCAAATTTCGTTATGTCATATTGCTTGTCCATTTGTATAATATAAAATAACTCAAATATATTGGAGAGGTTTACTATTATCCCTAAGAAACCAGTTTTTCTGCAGCCTTTTATTAATTGAATATCTTTCGTATCTTTTAATAATTCAATCAATATATTGAACTAACTTTTCACATTCTGCCTTTAAAATACATATGGTTTCGTTATTTAGGACCATTTTATATGGAATTCTACAAAATTTACTTTTTACATCTAGTATATCAAACGCATTATTAAAATTTAAACAAAATTCTGCTGTGGCATTAGTGTTAAACATGTCAGACGAATATTTTAATTCTTTTAAAAATTTAAAGCTTTAAAAGTGCTTCTACTTAATACTTGCACTGCTAACTTTACGTTCATTCTGTTATCATTGTAATAAATATGTTTGGTAGTTAATTTCGTCCCGCAATGTAATCTCTCATGTTATTGTATTGAATATAATTTTCGTATGTAATCCCAACAGATTAAATCGTATTTATACTTTATTACACCTTTATCACAGAAGGTATTTCTAATTAATTTGATCATATAACAAGCGTCATAAAAAATAAAAATTTTTCTTTAGTAGATGGATTATTATTAAACCAAGGTTTGAAATCGTTGTTATAGTTTAAACATGCACCCATTTCTGTACACAACTAATATTTACAGCTGCTCCATCAAATGTAACGGAGTACATTTTATCGCTTGTTTCAGCTAACATCTCTAAACATTTAGAAAACAAGTGAGCTCTTTGGCTACCATCAAGGCCACCAATTAAAAAATAACCTAATGGTATTTTCCAGTACCATTTTAATGATGCCGCTATAAAAACCCACACACTTTTTGCTAGAGTTGTGTTGCCTGCAACCTCAATATTAGAGGTGCCTAAATTAATTTGCCCGTAAAATTGTCCATTTGAAAAAGGCTTTGTTCCCTAACTGACATATCGTCAGTTACAATGTTTAGTATTACAGGACTTTTTGCCGCAGAACATTGTATGCATTCAAATGCTTGCTTTGTAAAGCCTGGTTGTCCATTCATAATACAATACCACTGTTTAATCGTACTTGGATGTAGTAACAGATTTTTCCAAATTCTTCTGATATAGTTGTATGCTTTTGATGAGTAAAATTGTAGGGTCACGGAAAACTCTGCATATCTGGAGAATACTTCATATTTTTGCTTCGCATTAATATTGACTTAAATTGCTGAAGGATAGTGTTCTGAAAACAAAACATAATTTTTAAATCTATGTTATAAGTTCTACTCCTCAAAGAGGAGTTTCTCTAAAGATAATAATAACGTATATTTAGCAATAAATTATTGGAGGCATCATTTGATATACATAAGGTTTTTGTTTGAAGATGAAAAACTACATCGTTCAGTGGTATTTTATCCTTTTCTTTAAATATCTATTTGATATCAAAATTAAATTGAGCAACTTCTGAAATTCTAATATATTTAAATAATTAATCGGATATTTCACATTATTCCAGAAAATATTTATTAATGCCCTACTAGTTTCAAATGCTATGCATTCATTTTCAAGTGCTTCTTTATTACCGATTTAAATTATACTTTGAAATATATCAAATAAATATACTATGAGTTTAAAAAAACAAAGGTTAATAGGGTAGGTAACGGTAACAATATGTAAAAAACTAAACATAAACAATAAAGGACTAAACTAAATTTAATAATATGGTTGTAGTATTGCCGGAATCCGAGTTTACACATTTATTTTTGTCAAATTTTGTAATACAATGCCTGTATAATGGCCATAATTCAATAGATGTTCAGCAACACTGGATTTTGAAGGTTCATTTTTTTTAAAAGCCCGGAAATGTTATTTAAATCTTGTTTGTAAATTACTAGATGATTTTTTTCGGTTGGTGCATTAATATTGGAAGCAATTGGTCTCATTTTAATACCTGGTTTGTGGGTTTTAGCTAAGCTATGTAGTCTTAGTGCTTGTGGATTGCTAAGTTTTTTACATAGATCAGTTGTTAAAATGGTTTTACGCTTTATATATCATTAAAACAGATAAAAGCAACAATGTGCTATTTTTGGACAAAATAGAATACGATCGGAGAGTCAATAATTGAAGACGGTCCATATCAAGTTATAGCAAAAAATCATTTAGGTTCATTGCTCTATAAAGTAAAAGTTGCTTTAAAAAAGTGTAAAACCATTTTAGCAACTGAACTATGTAAAACACTTAAACATAGCAATCCACAAGTACCAAGACTACATTGCTTAGGTAAAACCCACAAACTAGGTATTAAAATTAGACCAATTTCTTCGAATATTAATGCACCAACCGAAAAAATTTCTAAGTGGCTTGTTAAAGAAATTTCTATGTTAGCTCCACCTAATGGACTATCAGTTAAGAATGGTATAGAATTTACGAAGCGCGTTTCTGATGTTTCTTTGAAACGAAATGAAAAGATGGTATCTTTCAATGTAGTTTCTCTTTTTCTAGTGTTCCTGTAGCCTATACCATGTCATTATTAAAAAAGTGGTGATTTCAAATGATGTTGTACCTAATAAAATTCAGATGTACCTAAAACTCACCGATATGTATATGAAACAAGATATTTTTAGTTTCAGAAATCAGTTTTACGTCCAACATGAAGGCACAGCTGTGGGTAATGCTTTTTCTCCATTTATATCAGAATTGTTTCTTTGTTGTTTTGATATACATCTAAAAGAAACTCAACTGACTTTTCCACGGATTTGGGTGAGTTAGTCAACGTTACATCACAAGCACTTTGAAAATGTTACACTCACAATTTCCATCTATAAAGTTTACGTACAAAGAAGAAATCGACAACCATTTTCCTTTCTTGGACGTAATGGTTGAGAGATGAGATAAAAAATGATTTTTGGATATTTATAGAAAACCTACCTTTACAGGTAGGTATGTACTCCAAATTCATACCACTGCTATCAGCATATAATGGTCGCGTTCCATTCTATGGCACATCGCTTAGTTGCTTTACCGTTAAGTCAAGAAAATTATAAAAAGGTATATAGCTACATTCTTAAATTAGGTGGAATTAATGGATATTCTGAGCAAACCTATTTCTGCAGTGATTCAGAAACATCAAAGAAAAACTCTTACGACTTTAGTTTCAAATTTAGACTGTTATCCGTTTTAATTTACCGTTTTTTAAATCAGTTACGAACTCGATACAGAAGTGCTGCTAGAAAAGCAATCTTAGTGCCGTAAGATGTCATTCCAGAGTTACAAAATTCAGGTATATATAAAATTTCAATTCAAGATGGTTGTAATCCTACATATTTTGGAAGAACATCTATAAATTTACAAACGAGATTTAAAGATCATTTTCGGGCTTTTAAAAACAATGAACTTTCAAAATCCAGTGTTGCTGAACATCTACTTAATTATGGCCATTACACAGACATTAATAAAATTAAATTAGTACAAAAAGTATAAAACTCATGCCATCTAGACATTTTTGAGGCGATTTATATTACAAAATTTGACGATACCTTAGGCCCTTATTGCTTATACTTAACTTTTTACATATAGTTACCGTTATGTACCCTACTAACCTTTGTTCTTTAAAATCATAGTATCTATGTATTTGATAGATTTCAAATTATTTTTAAATCGGTTATAAAAAAAGCACTTGAAAATGAATGCATAGCATTTGAAACAAAAAGTGCATTAATAAATATTTTCTGGAATAAGGTGAAATATCCGATTAATTATTTAAATCTATTTGATTCTTGAAGTCGTCTTATTTGCTTGTGTTTCCTAAATAATGTTACTTTAGCAAGACGAATGGCTCTTTTAGCTCTTCGTGGTGTACTCACATCAGGGCAAGTTACTTCCAAGATATAGCGGTTCAAAGAACCGCCTTCTTTTCGGTGTAGGTGGAGCTAAAAAAAAAGAGTAAAACAGACTTACAAATATGTTCCATAAAATAATAAAAATATTAAATCAAAAAGGATTTATAATGTAAATATACAAACCACTTATTTCTAAGTTTTCATTCCCTGTTTCAATCTCCTGCGAGATTTCTTTTAGAATATCTAAAGTTCTTTCTGCGACAGTCATAGTGTGTGACATACTTGGTGAGGAAGCATCAAAAGTTAAAACATTGCATAATTTTAGGCTTGGAAAAACATTTTTTTTAAAGTCCAACGCACTCCAATCCCTTTTTGCATTTAAGTCAATAAAATCGTAAGAATTAAAATGACGAGAGCATAATCTTATGCCTAGACAAAAAAAATAGATACTTTTTTGAATAAGCTATTTTGGAAATTCGTTTTTTGTTTCTCCTTTTTTGTAGGTGACGCTGTGCTCGCTGCTCGATTGTATCCTAGCGTGTTCGATCACCGACTGTTTCCTGCCACGATTAGTTTTGTAGTTACGTTATGTACCTATCTTTGTTACTTTAATATGCTAGATCTTTTTTTGATGACTTGTAAGTGATTTTAAACGTTTGTAAGATGGCCTTGAATGATGATGTTGTGAACTAAAGTGTGCGTGTGTGATTGTGGTGTCGTGGTAGTGTGAATGTCCGTGTGTGTGTGTGTATCGTGTGTGTGTGCGTGTGTGTGCGTGCTGTGGTGTGTGCTGTGTGTGTGTGTGCTGATGTGTGTCGTGTGTGCAGCGATGTGATCGTGTGTGCTTTGTGTGTCTACATCAGTGGATGTTAGTTCGGATCTGCGTTAAGGCGTTTTCGTGTTAGATGGCTAAAGTGGTTGCGTAGGCTTCAATAGTGTGTGCCATAGATGTGTAAATTAGAATGTCAAAGTGTTGCTAGATGTTAGTGTGACCTTTTAGTCTGCTCTGTTTCATCTGTGTAGATTGTCTTAGAATCGTAAGTTTTCTGCAGCATAGTGTATACTTGTAGACATAAAGTTAAAACATTGTATGTTGTAGGCTTGAAAACATGTTTCTAAGTGCTGTCAATTTTTGTCTGTGTAGTGATGAAAATCGTGAATTAAAATGCTGTGTGTGATTCTTAGTGTCTGTATTGTGCTGTGTTCTGAATAGTATTTGGATGTCTGTTGTTAGTTTCTGTGTTGTAGTGTGATCTGTGTTCTGCTGTTGTGTCTGTGTGTTGTCTGATGTGTACTGTGTGTCTAGATTGTTGCTGTGTTAGTGTTGTATGTTTTCTGTACTGATGATCTTGTTTTGTCTGTGTGTGCTGTGTGTCGTGTTGTGTCTGTGGTGTTCTGTGATGTGTTGTGTGGTGTGTCGTGTGTGTGTCTGTGTGTGGTGTCTGTGGTTGTGTTGTGTGTGTGTGCTGTTGTGTGTGTCTGTGTGTGTCTGTGTGTGCTGTGTGTCTGTGCTGTGTGCTGGTGCGTGTGCGTGCGTGCTGCTGTCTGCGTGTCTGTTCTGCGTGTGTTGCGTGTGTCTGGTGTGTCTGGTGTGCGTGTGCTGTGTGTCTGCGTGTGTCTGGTGTGTGTCGTGTGTCTGTGTGTGTCTGTGTTGCGTGTGTTCTGGTGTGTCTGGTGGTCTGTGTGTCGTCTGCGTTGTCGTGTGTCTGTGTGTGTCTGTGTGTGTCTGGTGTGTGTGTGTGTCGTGTGTGTCTGTGTGTGTGTGTGTTGTGTGTCTGTGTGTG